>JAEANM010010232.1:0-15903 GCA_017656035.1 Myanophis thanlyinensis
AATAAATAAATAAATAAATATTAATTAGCTAGATTAAGATTGTATATCACAATTGTATC
Organism: Myanophis thanlyinensis; assembly: GCA_017656035.1. Lineage (NCBI taxonomy): Eukaryota > Metazoa > Chordata > Lepidosauria > Squamata > Homalopsidae > Myanophis > Myanophis thanlyinensis. Next base: position 60 of record JAEANM010010232.1, read on the forward strand.
TCACTCCCACCTTCCCAACTATCCCTAACTTACTTCCTAACTTATTTCCTACCCTACCCTCCCATTTTGCCTTAGCTTACTTGCGGTCACAGGTGGTCGCGTAAGCATTTCACTGCATATCGTACCATGTGTGACTGTGTATGTGACCAATAAATTTGAATTTGAAAATTTGAATTTAAGATTGAAAACTATTGATATATCACTAATACTTTGATGTGGATTGCAGTGGTCTCTCTTTTTACCTTAAATTCAAACTTTGGATGACAAGTTAAATAATCTTATGTGTGTAACACTGACATCCTAAAATGGCAATGAACTCTGATGAAATTTTACTTTTTCTCTTTATTTTCATTATTTATTTTCATTTCATTCTAAAGCTTTTTTAAATAGAATATTAATAATTTTATTATATAAATATTACCACATTGAAATCTGCATTGAAATAAACAAAGTATCAAGAGTTATAACATTACAATAATAGGGGGGGAAGGTAAATACAACTTGCATTAATACATTTTCATGTGATGAGCTTGGAAACATCAGGAATGGTCACCGATTTTCCACAGCGTTTTAGCCAACCTGGGAAAAATACCCCAACTGTAAAATGTGCTTGCCCAACACACATGATCAAACCATTTACTCTCCCAGTCAAAGGATTTATTTTTGTCTTCCACCAGTACACAACATAAGGTGGCTGCTGATGGTGGCCATTTTCTTTTTTAAAAAATCCCACTCCTTTCATCAGCTACAAGAAAAGTGAGAGGACTAACATTTTTTTCACTGCTTTTTGACTTCTTCCCCAATATTGTAGTGGGGGGGGGAGATCTGCAGGGTTGAAATCAGGGTCATCCTCCCTACAGATATTTGGCGGGACCCCCATTAACCTCTTTTTCTGCCCTTTTATCGGTGCCTTACCTGTGAGGCCATTGGGTATAAAAACTCTAAAGCTAAGTTACCTGAAAAGCCCCATGTTGATAAATAGCTTGAACAACAGAAAGGAAGTTAGTTTGGATCCAAATAAACTCAGAGCTATTTGGGGCTAAATCTGATCCCCTCTATCAGTTCAGGAACAGGTCATTTCCTTGGGTTAGAAAGTTTGCTCATCATGCTTTTTCCACCTACGACCCATGACCAGGTAAGCATATCATACAAACAAGTCCTATACTGGAAGGTGTATGCACATCTTGGACACTGAAAGATCACACCTGTTTTTTTTCCTGTTGTTGTTGTTAAGCTGGGCTTGAACAAAAAGACCTCCAAAGTTCCTTCCAGCTCTATCATTCTATGATTTTATGAAGTTTGGGAAACCAAGCAATCTGGACTCATTGGTCAGCTGGCTACTCAGTTAAGTGAATGGCTACTCGGTTAAGTGAATGGTTGAGTGGCAGGGCACAAATTGTACCTTTCCTGCAAATAATGACAGAGGAAACCAGCAATTTGAAGGCCATTCTTCTGAAGGAGAGGCAAGGGGAGGAAATATATGAGGTGCAAAGTATAGACTATGTCAGGGGTTGGGAACCTTGGCTCTTTCATAACTCATGGACTTGAGTTATGAAAGAGCCAAGGTTCCCAGCCCCTGGGCTATGTGTTTGTGAGAGTGACGTGTGGATTTAAATATGTCCAGTGTAATTGGGTTCATTGTCAGCCTTGCACTCCACTCCAAGCATCATGTCCAGTTTGCCCCTCACCTTCCCCAAAATCAGCAAAATACAGACTAGTAGGAGAGTAGAACAGCTTACTCATATGTACAATTTACTTTTCATTTGCAGGTTGATGCAGCCCTACTTTCCAGAATTTTTGTTCACAGAAAAAAACAGCTCTGCAAAGGGGGAGCAAGTTTTATCAGCTAGCTCAAACCACCTGCACTCTCACTTCACCTGCAACTGTGTCATAATTCATCCCCCTCCAAAATTTCCCTCCACACCTGTATATGTTGCAGACTTTTAAAAGGACATTAAAGTCACAATTCCTGGCTTTGCCTACACATGTCCTCTAACTGTGACATTTGTTGTTTTAACTGCTTGAAAAAAATGGGGTGCCTATGCATGTACAACGGTATGCTTGCCTGAAGGCCTAATGTGATAGGGAGACACAGGTCATGTTCACCCATAGCAAGGAAGCTCACTTGGTAACTCTGACCAATCACTATCTCAAAACCCCACAAAGGTGTTGTAGGAAATGTAGGCGGAAGAACGAGTGTAATGTTGGAGCCGTGGTGGCAATAGGAACCCTGATGGTGCAGTAGTTAGAATACAGTATTGCTGACTTTGCCCACAGACAGGAGTTCGATCCTGACCAGCTTAAGGTTATGTGATTTTATTATTCAGGAACATAATGTCCAGGGAGAAATGTAAATCTTATAGGTATGAGTTAAGATTCTAATTTTACTCAGGAAAGAGCTTTGTGTGGTAACTTTAGGAAGAAATAATCTACAGCAGGGCTGTCAAACTTGTGGCCCGTGGGCCAGATGTGTCACGTGCTGACCCCACCCCACCCGATTTAGCGAACTGGGGAAATGTTTTGATGGCATGACATCATGAGTTTGACACCCCTGATCTACAGTATTTAGGGCTTCTATGTTATTTTCCCAATCTCTAGTCATGCGAGTTGTTCATAACCTATCCATTACTGATAGAGATAAGAACTGTACAGTAACTAGCATTGTTTATTATTTTTCAATGGAGCATTGCAAAAATTATCCTGAAAGGAATTAAATGAAGCAGGGGCCACTATATGAACTAATAATTTAAATGAGTTTTTTTCCAACCTGACTTCTTCCAAATGAACGATAGTCTCGGCTCCAGACACCCCTCTAGAAGGCACTAGGTTGTAGAACAGTTTTTAGAATCGTATATTGTGTTTTTTATTTGCTGTGAACCGCCCCGAGTCCTTGCGGAGATGGGGCGGTATATAAATTTAATAAAATAAATAAAATAAAATAAATAAACAGGGATGGGCAACCATGACAATTTTATGACCCATGGACTTCAACTCTCAGTATTCCTCTCAGTCACCATGGCTGGCTCAGGAATTCTGGGAGTTGAAGTCCACAGGTCATAATGTTGCCATGGTTGCCTGCCCGTTGTAGAGGAAACAGATATAGGGGAAGTTCTAAGAGGAATTGTGTAGTTACACAGTATATGTCTTCACAGAATATTTTTTTCCTACATGCCTCTTTGTACCACTTATTTCACAGCTATTACAAAATCTCTAAATGGAAAAATTAGACACAGAGGCACTGAAGGTAAAATGACACCCACATTTTTACAAATTGTTACATGGAACAATGCAGAATATACACAATACATTTTTCTCTCAATTAAAAAAATATTTGTGGAAGTTCTATTTGTGCTAAGAGCACTGATGTTACCTACTTTGGGTAATGAAATGCCTGCAAGAAAACAACCAAGCTCAGAGGGCACTAAAGACTCTCAGTGTTTCTCAAGTTGTACTTTTAACCAGTGCTCCTGTTGGTGTTCAAGGAATACTGATGCAAAATTCCACTTAGCATCCCCAATTCTTTTATAATATTCTACATGCCCTTGCCTATTATTTTTAATATTGCAACTTGCACCCCAAGTCATATGGCACCCTTGCACAGTACATAATTTGTGCACTGGGTTTCAGTGGCCCTGCTTTTAACCATGCTTTGAGGAGAGGTCATAGATGAGGGGGTATTGGAATGTATGTTGAAATGTGCCAGCCTGAGCATTTCCTGTTTATAAGTTGGGAGAAGTATTCTGTATCTGAATGTATTCTGTGTTTCTGTGCTTTGTGTGATCGTACTGATGGAGACTCACTCGATTTTGCTGCACACATGTTGTGCACCGACAATAAAGGATTGAATTAATTTCAACCATAGACTCATTGGGATGACAGAAGAGATGCACTAGTCCAGAAATCACCCAGAGCCTAAGCTAAAATTAAGCAAGAGAAAGAACACAAGTCCTGTTAAAGCAAACTTTCTCTCTACATAACACATTCTTAGAAAGCATTAAAGGCAGTTGTTTTTATTGTTAGAAAGCTGGTGTAAACTTGACTATCTGAAGCTTCCACAATGTTATATCTTTACTAAAATTAATCAGGTTTTACTGTATTGATACCAAGGACCCTATGGCCACTCAGAGGAAAAATCAGCTTTCTATACAGCAAAAACTCAGCTTCCCTAACTGGATAGTTATTACAAGAATTAATTTAAAAGAAGACTCTCCTACATGTTGTCTTAAGTTAGTGGAGGAAAGGTAGCATATCAATGGATTTGCTACATAAAAACAATAATGAATAGCATCAAAAATAAAGGATTTTAATCCAGTATGACTTTAGCAACTTTGCTAAATTGTGTCCATTTATTATATAAACATGCTTGGAATACATACAATGTAAATGCAACATTTCCCAGAGATTTTAAAGTTCCTTTTCATTGATGATTTACTTATCCATATAAACCAGGTGACAGATAGAAATCAAGGCTTCTGGTCCAACCTACAGGCTTGCATCTAATTGCTTCCCTCTAAAAGCTTAGCTTTGCCATCTGACCTTGGGCCTCTTTATCTAGAAATAAATCTCATTAAATTCATTTAAGACTTGTTTCCAGAGAAGCTTATGGATAATTACAGCCCAAACTTCTAGCATACAGGACAGCATAAAATGCCATTTCTCTAATCCAAGACTCCCATGCACCAATAAAAAACTACTGAAAAGCAAAGGATGACTATTTCATTATCTATTTAAATTTATGGCAGCAGCCCACTTCCTAGACATGCCATGATTTACAAATACAAATACAAAACAATAAAAAAGTTTAAAAAAAAAACATAAAAGGAAAGACTCCTAACACAACTGAATATCATACATTCCATGCAGCCACTATAGCATATATTTTTTAAAAAAGATATATTATTGTCTGTAACCCAGACGCATCGTGTTTCTCTGATCTAAACCGGTATTAAAATGAATAATGCCCACATCTGATCATTCTTGTCCTCAATTTTTTTTTTTTTTAACAAGCCCAACAAGAAGGAACCGAGCGGCATTCTTTGGAAAAAGTGCTATTCCTTAATTTGGAATGCTCCGGGGCACCGAAGTTCAAAGGCGCGGAGCAAGTGAAACTTGGCAGGCTGATCGGAGCAACCTTGAAAAAGGCTCCTGTACATTAACCCAGCCTTTCCAAAGTGGGGGGAGGAGGAGGGAGGGAGGGGGAAGAAGAGAGCAGCTGGCATTGAAAGCGTGCGGTTCCCACACCGGAGTTCAAAAACGCGGAGTTTACTCACAGAGGCAGCGATTTAGGACAGGAAATCCCAGCGCAACATCAGGCACAATGCCGGCGAAACAGACCTCGCGGGGTCAGGAACAGGCAGGCCCCCGGAATTACGAGAAGCCCCGGGACTCGTGCTTGTGCATGCTGAACGGTAAGTGATGAAAGGGAGCTCCCTTTCCCCTGGCTTATCCGAAGTCTAACCGGCTCGGACAAGCAGAAAAACACTCCAACCAGAAAGAAAGAAAGGAAGGAAGGAAAAAGAAGAGAGTCAATCTCTCACGCTGGACTGCCGGGGCTAACGCTCCTTTTTCAGGCAGGCGTGTGTTAGGGTGGGCGGGGCTCTGGCAGCCCCGGGAGATGGAGTCGCGCAGCCTTACTTTGTTTGAATTGCTTTCGGAGGGACAGGTGATTGGCTTTGATGTAATGATCCAGGGGTCTCCAATCTTGGCAACTTGAAGACTTGTGGACTTCAATTCCCAGAATTCCTCAGCCAGCTTTGCTGGAGTTGAAGTCCACAAGTCTTCAAGTTGCCAAGATTGGAGACCCCTGAAATTTAATTAATCAAATGATTCTCCAGCCGGCGCTCCACGTTGCCCCAGAATCACGCCTGCCTCCACCCCCTCAAGGATGAAGGCGCCTTCCTTGGGCCAGAGCATTCCCGCGCAAGGGAGGAGGAGGAGGAGGAGGATCTGCGCACGAGGTCTTTCTCTGGCGTCTTCAGAAAAGAGGCGACTCGAGCAGGAGTTTCTGCTTCTCTGGCCCGAAGTCGTTAAAAGAAAGGTACAGGTCGCCCTCGCCTTAATGACCTCAATGGAGCGCCCCCTCTTCCCCCCCCCCCAAAAAAAAATTATGTCGTGAACGGAGAGATTCCTTAAGTGAGTACCGACCCGTTTTTACAACTTGTCTTGCCACCGTTGTTGAGTGAATGGCTGCCTTTTGATGGGGGAGTAACCCATTGGTTGAGTGAATCTGGCTTCCCGTGGACTTGGCTTGTCAAAAGTCGCAAAAGGGGATCACCTCTTGACCTTGGAAGGCAAGCAAAGGTCGTAAATATGAACCATTGCGGGGCATCTGAATGTTGATCGGGTGACCATGGGGATGCTGCGGAGGTCGTAACTATGAAAAAAAATGGTCGTCACATTTTGTTTTAAGTTGGAATGGTCACTAAATGAACTGGTGTAAGTTAAAGGCTACCTGTGTTTAATGAACTAAGCGTTGCTGGCTGGGGAATTCTGGGAGTTGAAGTCCACCAAGCTTAAAGTTGCAAAGGTTGGAGACCCCTGAACTAGACGACAAAAGGATTTCCACAAGGACTGGTTGCAGTGGCATCTTTTATGAAGTGGCATTTCCCTTTAGGGCTGCCACCACCTTGTGAATTTCCCTCTCCCTTAGGTTAAAAATGACACCTCCATGTTATTTTCCTTCCCCACACTGGCTCTGGGGCACACAAGCCCTGCCCCAGGGAGATTCAGCTTCCTCTTTCAGGGCCAACCAGAAGATTTCTTTAATGGCATTTAATGACAGTACAGGTTATACCTCACTAATGACTACAACTGAGCCCAAAATTTTGTTGTTGTGCAAGATATGTTTTTATGTGCGTTTTTATGACCTTTCTTGCCACAATTGTTAAGGGAATCATTGTAGTTAAGTTAGTAACACGGTTAGGTGAATGTGGCTTCCCATTAACTTTGCTTGTCAGAAGATGAACCCGTGTCAGAAGGTCACAAAAGATGGTCACATGACATTGCAACAATCATTGATATGAACCGATTGCCAGTTGCGTCTGAATTTTGATCCCATGACCATGGGAATGCTGCAACAGTTGTAAGTGTGAAAAATAGTCAGAAGTCACTTTTTTCAGTGCTATTGTTAACTACCTGCACTTCCTAATTTATGAAAACTTTACAGGAATATGGGGGTCAAAAAAAGTCAAGAGATAGTTGTCACTTTGATGGACTTCTGTGAAAAATAGAGGGAGCTTTCTTTGTATCAGTCAGGAGTGACAAACTGGTGGGCCGGATGCATCCTGTGCAGGCCACACCCACCCAGCTCCGCAAAAAGAAAAAGTGATGGCAATGTGACGTGAGAGTTTGACACCTGTGGTATAAATGTAATAACAGATGTTTTTGACATCCCATATTCTTGCAACCTTGATGGTGGCTGTTTTAGCTGTTTATTACTTCTAGATGTGCAGGTTATGAAGCATATCCAGCCGATTTAATGAGTTTTGTTGTTTGTTTCCTTTAACTTCTAGGTGCTCTGAGAGATACTTTTTCTATCATCAATATTCTAGAAAAGAAAGCAACACTTTGCTTGATGATTGCAAGAGCCACTGTAGTAGATCAGAATCACCTCAAAATTCAATGGAAGTGGATGCATGAAATGCTCTTGCTTATGAGCAAGTCCAAACTCAACTCACTCAGGATCCAGTTTTTTTTGCAAGCGTTGAGAGTGGGCAGCAGGGAGAAAGATCTCTGGTCCAGAGAGGTAGCCCCCACCTTTCTGGCACATACCAAAAAATTAGGTCATGGGGAAGTCAACTAGAGGTTAAGCAACATCAACGCTGGTGAGCTTTGCCTATTTAAGGGGGAGCTAAAGTTGTCTTCCAGTTTCCTGTTTGTCCATCAGAGAGATTTCCCATTCCTATCCTTTGTTTTGTGTTTGAAAATTACTTTCATCACAACATTTTGATCAATATTGGTAATTGGCGCATCAGTGAGGCAGAAGGAAATCTCTGGAAAAGGAACCCTATCCGGTTTGGATTGAGGATTATCCATCTCCCTTCCTGTATCTACTCAGGGCAGAGGGGGGAAAACTATTTGCATAAAGCGATAAAGTACCTACAATCTATTTTAGATTAGGGTTTATTGGAGGTGGCTGCAGATGCATGAATTAGAATCTGAGCCCAATGCTGCACCAAACCCTTATGCACGCAACAACTCACAACATAGTGATCAATATTTTCTCACTTTTATAAAGGACATTATTTATTTCAAATCAAATCAAATTTTATTCATCACATGTACAGTCATACATGGTACGAAATGCAATGAAATGTGTATTGCTCCTTTGTGCCTGCCTCAATTCTGTATAAAACCAGGGAAAAGTTCCTTAGAGCAGCTACAGAAAAGCTAGCTGGACTACCTTATTAAATCACTAATATTTGACACTAATATTTATATGTGTGTCAAAGTGTCCACAGAGTGTGATCAAAATGTCAAGATGGTGGCCATAACATTTTTGGATTGAAGTTCTACCTCTTTTTTATGTGCATCGCATATAAATGTTTCTAGCATAAAATCACCAAGCAGATTTTATAACTTCTGTACTTTGAGTTCTCAAAGGGGTGCCTGCATCCAGAAAATCTTTTTCTAGAAATTACCCCTTTTACGGCACATTATCAGCATGGGCTTGGATTTTCCAATTAAACAAAATCCTTGTCCTGGAGGCACCTTTTGCATAACACACCCTTGTCTCTATTTTCTGTTTGAGTCATCCCTGTAATCTGGAAGATTAGAGGATGTACACTTCCATCAGCCAGAGTAATCTATCATGAACATCTGGGAACAGAAAATCCTAATGAATAGTGATATTATTACATCCTACAGCCACCAATGTATTACAAACTTATATCTGCTGGAAGGGGGTTGTTAACAGTCTATAGCAGGAGTATCAAACTCAAGGCCTGCACGCCAGATGCGGTCCATGGGGTGCTTAGTTCTGGCCTGCAAAGCCACCCTGGAAATAGCGAAGGACTGGCTTGCGGTGCCTCTGCCAGTGAAAATGAAGCTCAGGAGGACCGAGGGTGCTCATCCTCGGATCTGTTTTTGGCTGCAATGGCCTGCAGCCCTCTGCCAGCGAAAATGGAACTGAGGGGGCACACGAGGTCTGTTTTTGCTGGCAGAGGGCTGCAGGAATCTGTCGCAGCCAAAAACACGGCCCAGGAGCTCATTTTCACTGAGAATGCTCAGGCCACCACAGGCACTCCCAACATGAGTGACATCATGCTGGCCATGTCTACCTGAGCCATGCCCATCACAGCCCCCCAAGGTCAAACACAACCCTGATATGGCTCTCAATGAAATTGAATTTGACACCCCTGGTCTATAGAAACAAAGAAGATATTAAAAGGGAAACTTGCCTAACAGTGTCCATAAGAAAAGCCATTCCACAAGAGGAAAAAGCAATAGAAAAGGCATCCTTCTGCATCCTCGGACATGGCATTCCTTAAGCAAAGTTATACGGAGAAAGACTATGATGTGATGACGAAGTGGGCAGATGTTATTGGGAGAAGGAAATCCCACAAATATTCAAGTCCTGACCCATTAAAGTGACAACCAAAGCCTTGAATTGTACCTAGAAGTCATCCGTAACCAACACAGTTCTTGCAGAAGTAATTTAAATGGGCTCAACAATCTGGACCCGTTGCAGTTTACAATTACACTTCAGGGGCAGTAGCCATCTACAGTACATTGCAATCAAGAGGAGATTAAAGCCTGGATGATTGTGAACAGTCTCATCTTCTAGGAATGGTTATAACTGGCATATTGGATAAAGCTGGGTGAGGTTCTCTTGGCCTCAGCTGCCACCGGAACTAACACACAAGTTGGGTGACTTGCCAATCCAAAGCCACTCTATCACTTCCTCCTTATCTTATTGCCATGGTGCAGCCATGAATATGGGCTGAAATATCTGGACTGCATACCCCAAATTCAGATATTCAGCCTGAATGTCTTCAAAAGCACTCAATAATATACTCGACGTCACTCCTATCAGGAGCGCCTGTGGTGGCCCGAGTGCTCTGCCAGCAAAAATGGGCTCCCAAGCTCCATTTTAGGCTGCCAAGACCACCTGCAACTCTCTGCCAGTGAAAACGGAGCTCGGGAGGGCTGTTCTTGCTGGCAGAAGCACCACAGGCTAGTCCTTCACTGTTTCCAGGGTGACCCTGTGGGCCAGATCTAAGTACCCCCTGGGCTGGATCCAGCCCCCAGGCCTGACACCCCTGAACTATTTGAACCCTGACATTGAGGTCTGTAAGGCATTATTTAGCTTGCAAACCTATATAGTTGTATTTTATTTAATAAATCATTGTTAACTGTAGCTTAACAGAAAAGATAAAGCTAGCCACAAGCTGTTATAGTCTTCATGCTGTACAGTGCCACGTGATCATCCTTGTGAATTTGGGGTTTTTTGTTATTGTAATTGAGAAGGCTATCTTTTCTCCAGTGTGCTGTCTTTATTTAGCTTTTATTTTTTATCATTTTGCTCTTTTTAAACTCTAGCATGCACAGTAAATCATCCGGAGATACTCTGTGTCAAACTCGATTTCATTGACGGCTGCATCAGGATTGTGTTTGACCTCGGGCGGCCGGGATGGGCATGGCTGAGGTAGGCATGGCCAGCATGTCACTTGTGACAGGCACCTGTGGTGGCCCAAGTGCTCTGCCAGCAAAAACAGGCTCCTGGGCCTTGTTTTTGGCCGCAACAGCCTCCTATAGTCTTCTGCCAGTGCCCCCCCCCCAGCTCCATTTTTTTATGGCAGAGGACTCCAGGAGACCATCGCAACCAAAAATAGAGCCTGGTATGTCCACGCTCAGCCCTTCTGAGCTTTGTTTTCATTGGCAGATGCATTGCGGTCCAGTCCTTCGCTGTTTCCAGGGTGACTCTGCAGGCCAGATCTAAGCACCCCACAGGCCACATCCGGCCCATGGGCTTTGAGTTTGATAACCCCTGGTCTAATGACAGGCAGCATCCAAATTAATATATTGTAGATAAATAGGGGGAAAAATAGAAGGCTTTTTCACTGCATTGTCTTAACCAAATGGAAGAATATTGTGCTTAGTTAACTGGAAATCAAGTCTAATAAGGTCTTGTAAAACTTGTATGTTTATAATCAAAAATAGGAATATTTCTGTTAAGATTCTCACTATTCACACAGCCACAGTCTGTCTTTCATCACAGCCATCTTCTGAAACAATTGTGTTTATAAATGGATCCACACCATTTCCTGTTTTAAAAAGAGACACAGCAGTTTAACAGAATGTTTAATCTCAGAATACATGTAGTCAACATATTCAGCATCATTTATTACTAGGAAATGGGAGGGGCGAAAAACCAAGAGTTTCCCACCATATGTGTGCACATGTTAACACAGTTTTAAAAACTCTAAACCAAGGGTAGGAAGAATTCTTCTCATTTGGGAGACACAAATGCCTGGCAAAGCGGGTGTTATTGGGCCTCTATCCAATACTTGTGGGAAGATGCAGGGTGTCTACAGAGAAGTAAAAATGTCAACAAGGTAGCACACCAAATGATTGAAGTCCCATCCTTTTTCGTATCTGAGGGGAAAAAAGACCAGGATTTTGGTCATAAAAGTGCACTTCTTTGACATTTTGTACATACACACCCACACCAAGGATCCTGTGGGAATACAAGAGGTTGATATTAGTCATCATCATCATTTTAGTCATTGTCTGTACACTGCAGGATGAAGGCCCCTTCTGCACATGTCCAACCAATATGGTTCTGAGCTTTCTTTTGCCAGTTGGACCCACAACACTTGTTGATTTCAACGATCCATGCTGTTTTAGGTCTTTTTCATGGATGTAGTTTAATCAAATGGGATCCACTTGATAAAAACTGACCATGAAAGAGATCTAAAACAAGATGGATCCATTCTATGATTGCCTTGATTCACTCGCCTTTAATTCTTCATGCTACGTTCTGGCCTTGTTCTATGTCAGGGGTGGGCAATTATGGCTCCTTCATGACTCGTGGACTTCATCTCCCAGAATTCCAGAGCCAGCCATGCTCAGGAATTCTGGGAGTTGAAGTCCCCAAGTCATGAAGGAGCCATAATTGCCCACTCCTGTTCTATGTGATGTTATTTTTCTATGTGATGTTGTCTTTCTAAAACTCAGGCTCTTTTTCAATGACTGCATCTGCAAAAGTGTTAGAAAAGAAGAAAGGCACTACAACTAGTGCAAAATCTTAACCAAAGAGACGTGGAATCATTTTCAGGTTGATCATTTGCTTTCAAATGCATGCTGAGAATTGACTTGGCAGCCTAGTCAAAATAAAATTATTTAAATTAATGGAATGTGATTACGTCCAATTATTTCATAATGTCCCTTTCCTATCTCATTATAGTATACATTTTGATGGTAAATTTAGGAGAAGTTCTAAGGGACTACAGGTTGGGCAACCTTGGCTTAGCTACCACACCTTTTAACTTAATTACTCTATAGTTCAGGGAATTTTCAGCTGGCACACCTCTTTTCCTACCCAGAGTGGCTACTTGTACATCATCCAAGCTTTGAAAGAAACACCTGAAAAATACAGCACGTAACCAGGTATGATAACATCAGCATGATCACCAATAAGGAATATAACAGGACTTCTTCTTCCACTCATTCATAAGGAAAAGGGTTCCAGCTTTTGGGAATTATTATGCTATCGGTATACAATAATAATTAAATATGATTGGTGCAATAATAATGTCCTGGAGAAAATAAATGATCCATTTTCTTTTAACAGATGGGGAATTTTTTGTCTCTTAAGGTAAGTGTATCCATGCAACTCTTGATTTATCTACTTCTGTTGTTTATAAATTCTGAAGCAGTCAAGACTGGAATGAAAGAAAAGTTTCATTCTGGAAAGAAAGGAGTTTAACTGACCTAGACATAACCAGCCAAACCAGTTGCATACGTTTTTGTAAGCCTGACTTGCCGAACACTTGGTTTTGCCAAAAACAACAGTGTTACGGTAACAATCTTGGGGCAACTGCGATGATGCATTAGAGAAAGAGCATGCTTAGAAGAGCAGAGCAGTTGATTTCTCAAGGTCAGAATTGCTTATCCTGGTACCTTTAAATGTGTCCTTGTACAGCTCCTGAACCCTGCAACCGGCATAAAAGTGTCTATAGTTAGTACAACATTTTGATTATGGGCAACATCAATTAACCCATCTGGAGGCGGGTTACATACTTTTGTTTCTCTGTCAAAGAAGTGATGGATTAACAACACAAAGCTACACCTTTACATTGTAGCAAAAAAGAGTTTAAAACTCAGCCTGTACTGCTAGTTAGCTAAGTAATAAGCAAAGTAAAGAGGCATATCAAGCCATGTGAGCAAATTCTGTATAAGTATAGATATGAGCCAAAAGAATATATCATCTCCCTTTGGCACAACTTGTATAAACATTTCAAAGTTCAGTGGTGTTTCCAGATCATCTAGTGAGGATACCTTTAAAAAAAAGCAAACTCTTCCTACCTTACAATGAGAATGTGTCAGGATTGCAGCTTACCTTTTATTCCTCCCTTTCTCAGCAATTTATTTACTCCTGAAAGCTGTCTTCTGGATAAATGCACATTTGAAGTGCAAATATTATCTGTATCTACCTACTATTTGTATCTATGGCATCCACATGTTCATACTAGGGTCTGCATTCAGATGGTTAAAATTATTAGGAAAAAAAATGCAACAGTTTTCCATCCCAAAACAGCTTGAAAGAGCAATTTGAGAAAAGATAGGTGTCATTGTTGGTAGAGCTTTGAGTGACAATCCTATTATTGCCAGTGAAGTGGAACTAGCTAGGAAAAATTGTTTACTAGAGTTCAGGAAAAAGGGTTTAATTGCTACTATTTCCAGCGGACAAGAGATGGAGCCAAACCTTATGTATCAATCTGTGTGTTTTATTCTCTGAAAATTTACAGGTAAATATGAAAATAGTGTAGATATTTCAGCCGGAGGGAACTCTTGGGTGTCCTTGTTGGTGCTGGAAATTGAACCAGGCTGGAAGTGGTTAATACTTGAAAGGGAGGCATCCAGGAAATACCAAGACTGTTGATTAAATCAGGGAGATTAAAATATACCTCAGTAGAAGGCAGTGGCAAATCATGTGTGAGTTGCCAAGAAAGATACATGGATATGCTCATAAAGTCACTAGAGGTCAGGCTGAACTCAAAATGTAACCAAGACTACAGATGCAGTACATCTTGCCAAGTCCCACTGTAGTGGAATAGACCTTGGTTTCAGGCTCACTCCAAGGATCGGGCACTGAATGGCTTAAGACCAGAGTTTTTCAATGTCTTGTCTTAGAGGCAGGAAAGACAATTTATTGAAAAAAGGCCAAAGTTCAACATTAGCAAATCAAATCAGATCAAATTTTATTCATCACATGCACAGTCATATGTGGCACAAAATGCAGTGAAATGTGTATGTGACCGCTCGCGACCGTAGGTAGTAGGGCAAGGGAATAGTATAGACAGGTGTGTACAGGGAGGGAGAATAAATTAGGGAGTGGTTGAGAGAGGTAGATTATAGGAATACTTTATAGTCCTGGATTTGTTGTGGTTTGGTTTAGGGTCCGTATTGCCTGTGGGAAGTAGCTCCTCCTTAGTCTCTCTGTGTTGGCTTTCAGGGAACGGAGGCGCTTTCCTGACCGCATCATGGTGAACAGTCTGTTGTTGGGGTGGCTGGGGTCCTTCATTATTTTCCTGGGTGTAGTTTGGCATCGTCTGTTGTAGATGGAGTGCAGTTCAGGGAGCATAGCACACATTTACTGCATGATAAAAGTCACAAGCTTCATTCAGAAATCTTAAGGAAGACTCTTGCTGGAACCTCTGAAGAGTAGTTGCTATGTGTGTCAAACCAAACACAATGAAACTCTATAGTACCTTAATGTTAATTTATGAAACCCACCCAATTTATTTGTTTAGTAAGCCACAAAAATAAATCAAGTGTAGTCTGTGAGTCCAATTAGTGTAAATAGGAAAAGGAACCCTGTTTGGTCAGTGGCCACCATGGGAATTCAGGGAGTGTTTTGTGTGGATGAAAGTTGATTTACTGAGAAAGCAGTTATGATGGGCTGTTACCAGAAGGGAAACAAGAAAGGTAGTTTCGCTACCCCACCTGGTTTGGGGATTATTTTAATCATAATAAATAGTACATGGGAAGTTTGCATACTGGAAACTACAAACTTCCACACAACAGTTCTTTATTTTCACAAATGTTTCTGAATGCACATAGGTAATTCTTAGAAAATAGAAGGCCAGGAGAGTTCACAATTATACAAAAATGTCTCTGACTACTTGCCCAGAAAAAAGAAAATGGTAAATTACTTTGTAAGAAATATCCAGTCTAGGGCATTTTGACTGGGTCAAAATGCTATACAGGAATACCAGCAGCCAAGTGCAATGCCTAGCTGGCCTCTCCAACAGACCGAGAGGGATTGGGGACTAAAAGCTATCTTCATTCTATGGAAATGCAAATGCTTCACTGGATATCAAATGACACCATTTGACAACATTTTGGTCTGGCACTAATTATAGAGATGATGAGAGAAGGGTGGCTCTGCTGGTATGGACATGTCCTGAGAGCAGCACCTTCCACCGTTGCCAAGACTGCCTACCAACTAGAAGTCAATGGCTGGCATTGACTCACAGGCGCCCCAAACAGATGGCAAGACACTATCAACAAAGATACGCGAGCTATGGACCTGTGCCCTAGAGATATAAAATTTAAAATTTGATTTAAAATTAATTAGACCCTCAGGTATCAGGCCAGGCTGGCTCGTTGAAATAAATGG
>JAEANM010010234.1:1201-15903 GCA_017656035.1 Myanophis thanlyinensis
CTATCTATCTATCTATCTATCTATCTATCTAGGCAAGCAGCAAAAAAACCCACCAACTGACAAATAACAAACTTCATTCCCTTTGCTCTGATGAAGGGGATGAGTGAATCCCCGAAACATTAGCTTTAATAAATCATAGTCCATGACATATAATATATATATAATCTGAATCGGTTTCCAGGCCAGCTGCCAATCAATCTCCCTCAAGTGGCACCAGGAGGCACGGTCCTGCTAAGAAGACTCCTTTTACGGACTGGCTGGTGCCACCCGAGTGATGGGACTTGAGGAAGTCTTCTGGGCTCCAGCAGGGACTCTGCTAGGCTGGAGCAGGAAGGGATGGCTGCCCTTGTGGGACGTCGCTCCGCCTGGCTCCATTCACCCAAGCTGGCTTTACCAAGCTGTTCTTGGAGACACTGCAGTCCCATTTATTTCTCCTGGTGGCTCCCGCGGCCTTCAGTCTCGTGAAGAATCAGAAGGTATTGTTGTCCACTTGGCACTAAGACAGAGATGCCTCCCGGACTTTGCAGTGCTCTCCCCCGAGTCCAGATTGAGCAGGTTGGGTCTGATAAACTGGTTAGAGAGGCAACTGTAAAGACTTTTTGGCTGTGTAATTCGTTTCACTTCCAATTTCCCTGTGGTACTTCTGGAGAAGAGCCTTGTTTTGCTACCGGGGAGAGAGAGAGAGAGAGACCGAGCTCATCGGCAAAGAGGATGCTAATAAGGCCATTAAAAGCATCGTAGTTGAGTGGAGTTTTTGACGTCAAACCTGGCTTGCCTTCCAAAACCGATTTTTTTCTCAACACATATTTTTATCCTCTGCTGCTTCGGTTAACCCTTGTCTCTGTTCCTTGCTTCAAATGCATCCTTAAGCCGTTTCTCAGCTTCAGAGGTCTGGTCTAAAACTTATTTTCTGAGGTGTCCGTAAAGTTCCCTCCAGGTATAATTGTGAAAAAAAAAAAGATTGCATAGCTGTCCACCCCCTCCTTCCAAAAAGAAAGGGGGGAACCTCTCAGATCTGGCTAAATCCACATGCTTGATGTGACTCCTGCCCAAACCTGAGTTGTGGTCCTCAAATGTTGAAAAGCATTGCTGGTTCTTTTTAAACGACTATGTTAGATAGCTTGCTATAATAGCTCATGTTTTGCTCCGTTTCTGGAATGCTCCTTGATTAAAGAAATCTAGTGGACTCTGACTTCCTAAAACGTTGAATCGTATTCGTAAGCCAAAGAAAGGAATTGTTGGCCCCTTGGCTGATGACATCACTCATCATTCTGTCTTTTCTTCATTTCTTCTGATGTGTTTTCCACGTGGATCCGTGGTGCTCTCTGAGCTTGGTGGCTTTCTTGCAGGCGTTTGATGACCCAACTAGGGAACATCATCAGTGCTAGAAGGTAGAAGAGGGGTTTCCAGAGCGGCGGAGAAGGACTGAGGGGTCCTTGACTTGGTGGCTTTCTTGCAGACGTTTCATGGCCCAGCTAGGTAACCTCATCAGTGAACCCCATTCCCTTCTAGGACTGATGAAGTTACCTAGTTGGGTCATGAAACATCTGCAAGAAAACCACCAAGGGTGGAGGGTTCATTCTCCGAGCTTGTGGTTTCATTACCAGGCTTGGTAACATCTTCAGGGGAATTTAGAGAATGTCAGCTTATCAGGGCTTTGTGTGATCAGTAGGCCTTGTGATGGGGAGGTGACATTAGGTGGGGGTCTTGTGATGGGTCAGGTGTGGGTCACATCAAGCAAAGGTCTCACTTGATGGAACCCATACCTGATCCATCACGAGACTCTCACCTGATGTGGTCTCCACATCACAAGATCCATCTCAAGACCCTTACCTAACATGACCTTCAGCTGATCCCTCATAAAATCCATCTGAAGACCCAAGACCCCCACGTAACATGATTCTCAGATGACCCCTCATAAGATCCATATCCTCACCTAACATGACTCTCAGCTGATCCTTCATAAGATCCATCTCAGGATCCTCACCTGACGTGACCTCCCCATCACAAGCCCGGCTGACCACACAAAGCCCTTATGAGCAGAGCAACACCAACACTGACCACCCCTCAACTCTGCTCAAAGACGTTAACGTAGCCTGGGAAGGAAACGTTTGGAAACCAACCCACAAGCTCGGAGGTCGAACCTCCACCCACATCCTACCCCAGAGCTACCGATGTTCCCTCCATCGCAAACCCCCCACCTGAGGGGTCAGAGTACCAAGGAACCCAGAGTTCAACCCTGAGCAGCCAAGGGCCGAAGTTCACACTTCTTAAAAGTTTCTCTTCTTCTCCAAGCGAAAGTTCAAAGCTTCTCCTGCATTGGATGACTTCCTCTTCCTCCAGAGCATCTTCTCGATTTATTACGTGTCTGTGAAACAGGATGTGAAAAGGGGGGGGGGAGGGCAAGAGTCGGGGTGGGGGCATCGTCTTAGATTTTTTGTGGGGGGATGCTTCGTTGGAATCATTACATGTAGTCCTTGGCTTACAACAGTTCATTTATAGTGACCGTTCAAAGTTGTGTGGCTAACTTAACAACTGCAGTGATTCCCTTAACAACCCTGGCAAGAAAGGTTGGTAAAGGGGGGGCCAAACTTGCTGCACAGACACCTCGCTTAGCAACAGCAACGCGGGGCTCAATTTGTGCTCGTAAGTCGAGCACTACCCATCTTGTTCGGCTTTTGCTTCCTCAGTTCACTTTGTTGTTGTTGTTTGTTGTTTGTTTTCCCCGTCGCAGTGTTCACGGAGAAATACTGTACTGTAAACCACGTGGATAAACTTCCCGGCCCGAGGGACTGGGTGCAGATTCTGCAGGATCAAATCAAGCTGGCCAGGAGACGGTTGAAAAGAGGATCGGGTGAGTGCGGGAGGAGGAGCCCCGAGGGAGGGGAGGGAAGGGGAGCAAGGGGGGGGGAGGCCAGAAGACCCCCATGGACCCCAGGTTGTGCCTGGGTGATCCCTGTCCCTCCTCCCGGTTCTCAGTCTGGAGCGAAGGCAGGAATCGACTGGATCCAGAAGTTCTCCTTTAGGGGACAATGCAGAGATTTTCCGGCCTGTCTGGACTGCCTGGGATTGCTTTCCATGGGCGTGAACCTGGATTTTCTTACGGGGTGGACTGAGAGAGCTGTGCTACTCTTCGTGTACAGCCCCCTTTTTTTCAGTGCTGTGATAACCTTGACCGGTCACTAAACGAACCGTTGTAAGACAAGGACCGTACAGCAGTTCGCTTAGTGACCGTCTGAAGTTACAACACCACTGGAAGAAGTGACTTAGCCCCCGTTTTTCACACTTAGGACCATTGCAGCTATCGCCGTGGTCACGTGATTTATATTCGGATGCTTGGCAACTGACTCACATTTATGATGGTCGCGGTGCCCCTGGGGTCACGTGATCTCCTTTTGAGACCTTCTGACAAGCAAAGTCAAAGGGGAAGCAGGATTCATTTAATGACCGGGATACTAATTTAAGAACTGAAGTGATTCATTTAACAAACATGATGAGAAAAGCCGTAAAATGGAGCAAAACTCATTTAACAAATTCTTCACTTAACAGCATAAATGTTGGGCTCCGTTGTGATCATAAGTTGAGGATTACATAAAAGTCTTGATATCCCATCATCCTGAACTGGTGGGGCCTTATGGAAGTTGCAATGCAAAACACGATGGGTTATAGGTTGGGGATACGCTGGCTAGTTTCCGTCTCATCTCTAATTCCAAAATTCTAGCATATAATAATAAGGCTACGGAGCATTTAAGAGGGTTTTTTTTTAGTTTAAAAATGCATTCGGTGCCCTTTGAAGTTAATCCCATCTCCAGGATTAATGTTCCCCAGGTAACTTTTCAAAGCAAAATACACAACTCCTCAAAAGAGCATCATTCGCATTTAAAAAAAAAAACAAAACGATTCTTAAAATAATAGGACACAAATGGAATTAAGTAATCCCTGCTACATTAACATTTCATACAGCAGAAGCAGGAGGAAAGAGAATAAAAATTGTTTCTAAACCCATCAAAAGAGAGAATAACAGAGCTGGAAGAGACCTTGGAGGTTGTCTAGTCCAACCCCTTGCTCAGGCAGGAAACCCTATACCATTTCAGGCAAGTGACTGTGCAGTCTTTTCTTAAAAACCTCCAGTGATGGAGAAGGGAGGGAGGGAGGGAGGAAGGAAGGAAGGAAGGAAGGAAAACAGCATAACAGAAATACACATTTGAAATACACATTTGACATTTCAGCTAGGCTGAATCCCTATAAAACCAGTGGGGCCATTTAGCGTTGTGTCCATTTTAAAGCTGCAAATGCCGGGGCTGTAGGCAGGACAAGAAGCAATGGATGGAAAGTAACCAAGCAGAGAAGCAGCCTGGAATTAAGGAAAAATAGCCTGATTGTGAGGACAATTAACTAGTGGAACAGCTTGCCACCAGAAGTTGTGGGTGCTCCATCTCTGGATGTTTTCAAGAAGAGACTGGACAACCATCTGTCTGGAATGAGCAGAGGGTTGGTCTAGCAGATCTCCAAGGTCTCTTCCAGCTCTGATTGACTGATTGACTTTTCTGATGCCCTTACGAACAGCCCTGCCCTGAGTTTTGCTTTTGGAAAAGTATTTTGATTTTTCAGTGTTTTGCGTCGTTTTGTCAAGCGGTTAGTTATGGTCTGCTTTGTACCTTTGTTTTCAAAGTTTGGCCTTTTTCCTAGAATTCATTGCAGCAAAGAAAGGTTTGGCTGAGAAAAAATCTTATCAACAAAAGTGCACTGAAGTGGGTTTTTGGAATGCCGCTTTAGGAATTTAAAGTCATATTTTCCACTTTGTGTCCTTAATGCAGTGGTGGTGTTTTGTTTTTTTTAATGTAATTAAAGTGTTTTTATGTGGCTTGGCATTTTTCCTGCTCAGTTCAGTTATTGATTTACATCCGCAAAGGATTTCACATATTAGTGTACGTGCATTATGCAGCAATAAAATCCTTTCCACTTTAAAAGTTGATCAGCCTTCGGTCAGGGACAAATCTAACTTTGGTTGAAGCAGCTCTGTTACCAAAATCCCCTTAAGCAGAATTAACATAGGAACAAAGTTTTAAAAAGAGGTCAAGTTGGCAGTTGCACAACTGAAGCTCTGCCTTCTTCATACATGCGTGAATAGGGCTTTTTAACTTTAATGAATGACAAATTTGGGGGGAAAAATTACACAAAACTAAAGAAAGTACTAAAGTATTAAAACCAAAAACAAGTGTGAAAGAAAACGATGAATCATAATCAATAATTACCAAAACAATTCTAAACAATCTAAACTTGTTACTTATATAGCAAATGTTAAACAATATGCGATATACTGATGAGATTACCTAGTTGGGTCATGAGACGTCCACAACAACCAAGCTAAGAGAGCAGCAAGGATGCAACGGTTCTATTTCTCCTCCTCTCCGCAAACCTTTCTCCCTTCCAGCACTGATAATATTACTTAGCTGGGTCATGAAACATCTCCAGGAAAGCCACCAATCTCAGAGGGCACTAAGATCCCCACAATTGTCTTCTTCGTCCTCCTACTCCTCCTCTCTACAAACCCCACCCCCTTCTAGCACTGATGCTGTTACCTACTTGGGTCATGAAATGTCTCAAGCAAACCACCAAGCTCAGAGAGCACTAAGGGCCCCACAGCTACAGAGGTTTAAAGTCGAATCTTAAGGTCGCTGAGGTTGAGAAACACTTTAAGAGAACTTCCATAATTCCCTGACCAGCTTTGGGGAAGATGGTACCAGGGTGGTCTCTGGAAAAAAGGAAAAAAAACAACAACCTTCGACAGCCTGTTTTTAAATAAACATCCATGTTTCATTTCTTTTCTGCATCTACTGTTTCTTAAACTCCCAAGTAAAATAATTTTCTTTGCTTTGCTTTGTGTCTTTAGCAGAAACGGCCGATGGGGATGAAAAACTGGACATTTCTCTGCTAGAGGCAGGTAAATGGCGCCAAGGTTTATTTCCTTGTTTAATTTTGTTTAATGTGAGATATACTGTACCACTAACTGCTGGAACCTCTTGGCAGATTAGCAATAAAAACAAATTTAAAATCAAGAACACTTAAAATAAACAATGGGAAACAAGTAAGGCCAAAAGCCTGTTAGACAGTAAGTTATTTGGTGGAATTGTTAAAAAGGAAATAAAGAGGGAAGGCATTCCTGAGACTTGGGCTGGCAAGAGGAAAAGCAAAGAAGGGTGCCATCAGATGACCTCTCAACAGTCCCTTGAGATCATCTCCAGGAGCAGAGAGAGGTCCATGGAGAAAGAGTCCTCTCTCAGGCCACCTGCAGCTGAGCCACGGAGGGCTTCAGAGCTAATGACCAGTCCAAGAAACCAGCTGGATCAGATTACTGTGGCCTCTGGGTTTTTCTAAGAGCAGCTCAGTTACCAAGTCACGTCCTAGCTGAAGTTTCTGGATTAGATGCTTGTTAGGAATTATGCCTCGTACCAATAAAGGAGAATATTTGTAGCTCAGCTTGAAATGAGGGGGTCTTTGGTGCTCCCTGAGCTTGGTGGTTTTCTTGCGGACGTTTCATGACCCAAAATAGGTAACATCATCATCGCTAAAAAGGAGTGGGTTATATTGTAAATAAACAAGAGAGCAAACCCCACTCCCTTGTAGCACTGATGATGTTACTTAGTTGGGTCATGAAACGTGCACAAGAAAACCACAAAGCTGAGGGAGCACCAAGCACCTCTCAACACGCATCATAATTCTAGTTCCTTGAAATGCTAATTTTCAGCTTTTAACTCTTTTTTCAGGTACCCTCCTTGAAGCTACACCTTCTGCGCCAGTGTTTCATTAGCATATTCAAACCTTGGTTTGAGATGATGCCAGCAACCTTTCTAGATTACTTCACTATCTGTACTCTCCTGTTTCACGATCTCCGATCAATGTGGTTGTTTTTTTCATGCTTTTCTAACGTGGATAACAATTAAGCGACAAATCATTTTTTCTTTGGGTTTAATCAAAATAATTAGATTTGTTCATAGAGAGAGGCTCTAGTCTAGTGCAATTGGTCTGGTAACCAATGTGATAGGAGGAATTTTGATTGCATTTATGATGGCATTTCCCCCCATAAATACACGCGTGCTGGCTATTCTATTCAAATAGATAAAAAGAGAAAATAATGGTATCCTCTTAATCTTACAAAGAGCTCCTAATACCTCCATCTCATATAGTTTTCAGTGCAGAAGTCGTGGGACAAAAACAAGACTTCTAACACATTTACCGAGTCTTAATTTAACAAGTTTCTGAGTTGAGCCTTTCCTTCCATCCCCACAAGGTAAATTTCTACTTGGATAAAATTATTTTTTTTTCAGAAGCAGAATTGCTGTCATTATATGTGGCCATAAGATATTAATTAATGTTACTTGCAATGTCACATTTAATCCAAATCAAATACTCCTTGGATGCGTACAGGAGTGATAAATCATGTATTTTATTCTCTCTTTGATGAACTAAGAACCATCAACTCTGTGCACTTAGATTCTATTCTCCTTTGTTTTGCTAATTTATGGGCATTAGGTATTTTGGAGGATGCGACTTTAAGAATATTCTTTCCATCTGCATGCATTCCTCTCCTTATTCCATCCCTTAAGAGATGATAAGATATTTGAGGGTCTACGCTAATATTTCTCTTTTCAAACAAAAGCCGGCAGGAGTATGGCTAGCAGCTCTCCGCTAATCTTCAATACTCCCCGATATCTCATGAACACCATCTGAATTTATTTGCATTTTTGTTATTTTTGAAGGTCCCATTGTATCCTACGTTCTACCTGAGAAGGTCTGCTCATACCTTGGATCGGGATGACCAACCTTGGTCATTTTATGACCTGTGAACTTCATCTCTCAGAATTCCCCAGCCAGCCTTGTAAGGAATTGAAGTCCACAGGTCTTAAAGTGGCCAAGGTTGGACACCCCAGTTTTACATGAAGGGTTAATGCCACATACATGAAAAATTCATGGATACCGTTGTAGACATCTCTAGCGGAGTCTAATTGTGTGTTTAGGAATCCTCTTTTTCAGCTTGCTAAAAATAATCATTTCTGCAGTTCAATAATTTTTATAAATTTTTAAACTTAATGCAGTACAACCAACTTATCACTGAAACGTAACTGTCTCCTCTTAATAAACCTGGCTAGTGCTGTAGTCTGTAAGGATCCCACATCCTCTTTTTGAGGCCGATGGGATTTTCTTCCACAAATTAAATTTCTTGTTTTTTTCTACAAAAAACAACAAAGCGTAAATCTACAAAGCGTACGTATTATAACTATTAACCCACAATCAGCAGTCTTACGAATCTTTAAAAACAATTGTACTCGTGTTGACTTTAACTGTGACTACTATTAAAACTTTTTTCTGGGCGTCTTTTTTTATAGGTTTTATTAGGAAAAAAATCATCCCATATTTAGGTAAAAGTCTCAATCTTATGTATATATGTTTTATTAATATGTACATATTTAGCTATTTTTTAAATTACTATGTTCTTAATAAAACCAACAAGGGACTAGTTGTGAAATGGTGCATAAGATTGTGTTGTGTTATCAATCTCTGGGAATCTTTGTCAAGTTCAGCAAAATAATAACAACAACAATAATAAATTGCTCTAATTTAATCAGAGTCCTTATGCTTTTTTGACAGATTATTTTTTAATTACTGTACACATTTCTAAACAACTATATCTCTGTCTGATTCCCTCATGTCAGTATCATATTATTAATGTAAAAGGGCGGTTAATCCATTGTTTAATGACACAGGAAATTAGCAATAAGGCTAGATTAGCTGCCCCAAAGGCAGGATTAAATTAGCCGTGTTTGCTTGTTTGTGGAAGGCATGGAATTTGCTCTTAATTTATAACAAGGGAACGACTTGTCCATGTAACACAGGATGGGGCGAACAAGAACAATTGTGGTTTCGTTTATTTAAATAATGGCACAACGTGATGGTGTGATACCCCACAAAAGGCAAGATACAGGTAGTCCAAGACTTACAACAGTTCATTTAGTGACCCTTCAAAGTTACAACATCAGAGAAAAAATTGACTTAGGACCGTTTTTCACACTTACAACCGCTGTAACATCCCCGTGGTCTTGTGATCAAAATTCAAAGGGTTGGCAACCGACTCATATTTATGACGATCCTTTTGTGACCTTCTGACAAGCAAAGTCAAAGGGGAAGCCAGATTCACTTAACAATCGTGTTACTTTAACAACTGCAGTGGTTCACTTAACGACTGTGCCAAGAAAGGCCGTAAAGTGGAGTAAAACTCCATTAACCGTCTCACTTAGCAGCAGAACATTTGAGCTCACTTATGGCTGTTAGTCAGGGTTGTAAGAGCGGTGATGGTGCAGTAGTTGGAATGCAGGATTGCAGGCTAACTCTGCCGGCTGCCAGATTGGCTTAAGATTGACTCAGCCTCCCGTCCTTCTGAGGTGGGTAAAACGAGGACTCCAATGGTTGGGAGCCATATGCCGACTGTAAACAGCTTAGAGGGCTGTGAAGCACTGTGAAGCGGTATATACGGTAAGTCTAAGGGCTATTGCTGCCTGCATTGCAAATCGAGAGCAAAATCAGAAATACTTGGGAGAACGCCTGCAGAGGGAAATGTTTGATCGCAGCAGCCAGCAGCCAGCAGCAGAGTTAATGGAGAGAGGATCGAGAGGATTATAAACAGGTTTGGCAGGCAGTGCGTCCTGAGCATCGCAACGTGGCCATTACTGGACCAACCGGTTTGTAATATCATCCGATAACGCCAGCCACGACACTTCCTGTCTTAAAATTAGTCATTTTGCCAGACTGGCCTTACACTGGGCTTCTTTTGGGAAAGCTGCAAGAGATAGCTAGAAAGCAAGAAGAGTTATTTTCATCCAGAATGGGACAGAGAACAAGCAGCATCTCATCGGAGAACTTCAATAAGAATTCCAAATTCTGAAGTTTTGCATTCCCACCAGGATCAATTTTGCAAAACTGCCTGAGCCTCCATGAATACACAGTAGCTTCCTCCATAATTTTCCCTTCTCTTTTCGAGACTGCCACAGCTGAGGGGCCAAAACTCTTCGTGCTTTGCTTCCATCTGGGGACAATCCCGAATTCTGCAACCAGACCTGCTAAGTCTTCGGCCAATATCTATTTCCTTTGTCTTATATGCTGCCAGCGTTTCCTTGTTTTTCTTTCGGCTTGCCACTTTTGTGGATGCCTGGGAAACGTTATGGGTTTGCGTTTGCCACAGAGACAACAATAGTACGAAATAAGGTGAGACAGAAGGGCAGCGTTAAAACTCACATGGAAAACACAACGCCCGCTTTGTGTTAGAAGGCAGGGGGTTTTCCCAGCAAGCCCATTCCTCTATTGCTCAAGGAGTCCAAGGTTTTTTTCCCGCAGTTAGTAACTCAGGATCAATTACAATGGTGAGCACACAACAACTTTGTTCTATATATTCTATAAATTAACCTCAGAAAATCAATTATGGAAAACTAGTCTGCCTGCTCCGTGTATAATCACAGCAAATGAGACAACAGAGTATTTATTTGGAGAATACCAATGTAATGGATTTAGAATATATATATTGGCAGGACCCACAGAGGAGATTAACATAGCTAAATTGGTAGCCACAATTTATGAATTTACAAATTACTGGAAGACTACAAAGTGATCAAGGGAAAAGAGAAGCATCAATCATGATGACAGAATTTGAAGCACAGGTAATTCCTGATTTAACTACTGTTTAACAGCGGTTCAACAGCCATAGCAATAGCACTTATATACCACTTCACAGTGCTTTACAGCCCTCTCTAAGTGGTTTACACAGTCAGCCTCTTGTCCCCAACAATCTGGGTCCTCATTTTACTGACCTTGGAAGGATGGAAGGCTGAGTCAACCTTGAGCCAGTCAGGATCGAACTACTGGCAGTGAGCAGAGTCAGTCGGTCAATATTGCCTTCTAACCATTGCACCACCATAGTTCAGAGGAAGGGAAAAAGGAAAAGGAAGGAAAAGAGAGAGAGAGAAAAAGGAAAATATTGCAATAGCAATTATCACAGTGATTTTAGAATCTTCTCTAAGTGTTTTACAGAGTCAACCTGGGCAATACTTTTAACAAACATCTCACTTAGCAACATAAATTTTTGGCTCAATTGTAGTCATAACTCAAGGATTACCTGTAGTGTCCCGAGACCATATGATTCGATTCAATTCTCTTCTGTTCTGTTCTACCCCACCCCACCCCACCCCATTCTACATTCTTTGGGAGTTTAGCAGTGTCACTTAGAATTGGCACTAACACAAGCAGATATTTGTTGGAGAGAAGGAGTTTCCCCTCCATTTTTTTCTCCCCCAGTGTAAAAATAAATCTGATGGGAGGGAGTTCTTCCTTCCCCATCTGCAAATGAAAGAGCCGTCAATTTTCTCTTCTCTGATAAAGCCCAATGGCAGCAGAGTCTCCAGCATCTGCTGCTGCTGCTCCTCCTTATGGCAAATGACTCTTCAGCTAATGCCATCTTGTGGCACCTGACCTGTTATGCATTCATTTTACCTGTAATGGTCTCCTTTCAAATACTCCCAGGCAATCCTGAAAGGAAATGGAAACAAATTAGAAATGCCTACAAGAGATCCATTAGCATAAATCCAATCAAGAAGGCTTTGTTTAAGTTGTTCAGGGAGGGTTTAACTTTGCAGCCCTGTCAAGGGCTGTAAAAAAGGGGTTTTTGCTTGCATTGCTTAAGATCAGAAACAAAAATGTTTTTAGGTCTCTTATGGAAATAATAACAACAATGCTGAAAATAGGTAAATGGTGCAGAAAACACTGTAAAATCATACCATAACAGAGCATACAGATAATCCAAGATTTAAAAGGGTTTCTGTTGCTGTGAAACATTTGTTAATGTTTCACTTTTACAAACTGTGTTGTTAAGTGAATCGCTGCAGACGTTAAGTTAGTCACACAGTTGATAAGTGAATCTGGCTTCCCTGTTGATTTTGCCTGTCAGAAGGTCCCCAAAGGGGATTATGTGACTCCTGCAACCGTCATAAATACAAGACAGTTGCCAAGCGTCTGAATTTTGATCACGTAACTATGAGAATGCTGCAATGGTCGTAAGTGTGAAAGAAAAACACTTTTTTCAGTGCCGTTGTAACTTTGAACAGTCACTAAACAAACTGTTGTTGTCGAGGCCTCTCTCATATATTGAACATGGCTTATAAGTGTTTTTCCTTGATTCTTCCTCCGAAATTAATTTAAAGTTAATAAACACTCTTACCAACCATTCACTGCTGAAAATTAATTATAGATAGATAGATAGATAGATAGATTCATCCACATGTGCTATGTCACAATCTCAATTTCCCCCAAACTAGTGTAAGTAGTTCTCAGTAAATTACAAATGGTGGGAGAGGTCATTTTTATAACGAAAGCACTAACTGTCATAAAGCACATTTAACATGATTCTGAATTACTCTTATCTTTTCATGAAGCCAAGTCACACCACTCAATTACGGCAACTGGCTTCGCAGACACTTAAGCCATGGTTTAGCAAATAATTTACAACCATACATTGTTTTTACAAACCACAATGTCTGAGTTCATAAAGCACATTAAACAAACAATTTTTAAAAATCTGTGTCTGCTCACTGTGTCATTTCTTTTATTCGTGTTTAATGCCTTTTGAAGGATGCTCAAGAAAGGCAATTCTTTGGTTGTATCGGCTGCATCTGTAGGTGGCTGTGGCAAATTGTTTCAATCGTCTTATGTTTTCAGTGGATACCTTGAGAGACCTAGAAGTACATTGCTTGATGATGTCAAGTTGATAATGTCCAAGTCAGCAAGTTGGGCAAAGAGGGAAGGAAGGAAGGGAGAGAGAGAGAGGGAGGGAGGGAGGATGGATAGATGAGGGAGGGAGGGAGGAGATTTGATGGTTTTTAAAATGATAACAAAATTGCAAGACATCCTTTATAAATGGAAGGCTCTCTTATTCAAGGTCTAACTTGGCATGACTTGGATAACTTTTATTAACAATTTCTCTGTTTGGTACATTCACCTTCACTTGAATGTTTTACTAGTTAATATAGAGAAATTATATAGTTTGTCAGCCATTTCCCTGAGTGGAAATGTACCAGAGACTGCAATGCTAATTTTGTCACTATAAATAATACATAGTAAAAACCAAGCACAAGAGAGGGAAACATGTATTATTTTAAATTGGATTATTTTTCTCACATATACCTCCCTGTCTCCTTAGCTGGAGACTTTGTCATATTTTCAATTTAAAAAGTAACTTTTAAGAAATCATTTCCTAACTCTGCCATTCCATGGACGGATCATCCAAAACAATGTTCAACGTGACCCCAAAAACTGCTTGACAAAAGAACCATCCTCACTAGAGCTAGAGTTGACAAAACGCAGAAAATTTGATCAAGAATTTCATATCCTACTCAATTTTAGGACTGTTCCACGAACCAAAAATGGAGAGGTCCCAAATCCTAATTTTTGTGGTGGCTGATCTGATGTTTTTAAAAAATATTATTTGAAAAGGCCAAGTTAAAGATTAAACACCCCACATTAAGTGGTGACTCTAACTTTTTGTCCCGCTGGAATTTCAGATGGCAAAAGGTGAAGTCAACAGTCCAAGGCTGAGAACCAGCATCAGCACTTATGGCAAACTTAGTAGGAAAGATTAAATTAAAGTCCAGTCCAGAAGGCAACAAAAACAGTTCTGATATTTAAATAAAGGTTCAAAGATTCAGAGGATAAGATTGTAAATTGAGGACTATCAATGTGGTTATTACAAGCTGACACTGATTTGCTGATCCATCAACTCAAAATGTTACCAACAGCTCCATAAACCTCCAACTTAAAATTTCATATGCAGTCTAGAAGTTGGCTCCCATCAAGTCTGAATTAGTTACAGTCCAGCCCCTGTAAATATTTTAATAGAAAACTTGAGCCACACTAGTCAGGAAAAAAAATGGTCACTTGATTCCTTGAAACTGGGTTCTCATATTATATTAAGCATAACTGTTTAATGGTTGTTAGCTGAATTAGTTGAGGTTGCAAAGTCAAACCCAAACTATGTAATAATAGCTACAGCTTTTGAATTCAATGATCTGGACACAAGCAGGATCCTGTCGTAATTTTCTCGGTGGCTTAGCCAGGGTGTAAATTTTCTGAATAGTAGCCAAAATAGAAAGACAATGGAAGAAAAAATGTGAATGTGCACACAGGGCTGCTTAATGACTTTCTATAAATGGGTATTACTTTTAAAATAAAGGTGGGGCTTCTTTTTAATCTGGGAAATCTATGAGTAAGCTCTGAGGATCTTAAAAAAAAAAAAACACTTTTCAAACATTTACAGTCATATTTAAATGGAACAAAAGTATCCTTGCATATTTTCTTTGCTGCATCAGTTCCGGTTTATGTTAGATTACTCAGGATGTATATATTGATTTGAGGGTTAGATTTGGGGGCACCCTCCCTTTGGAACGAATTGCCCCCGGAGATCCGGACCATCACAGACCTGCGGACCTTCCAGAGTGCATTTAAGACATTTTTGTTCCAACAGGCCGGTCTGGCCTAGCATCAATTATTTGGGGCTTTGAATTAATTGGTTTTAAATTTTATAATTCATAATTTTTAAATTTGACAGAATCAACCATATCCCAATGTAATTCTTTTAATTTTGTTTTAATTGATATTTATTGTAT
>JAEANM010010235.1:0-15902 GCA_017656035.1 Myanophis thanlyinensis
ATTATTTTATATTGGGTTTTTAATTGTTATTTCTATGTATTTTACTTGCTGTAAACCGCCCCGAGTCCTTTGGGAGACGGTGCGGTATATAAATTTAATAAATATAAATATATAAATATAAATATAAATATAAATATTCCACCTCCCTTCTCTAATGTAAGTTCCCCATCCCTTCCCATATTAACAAAGCAGCTTCTAGTTGCAGGCATTCGCCTGCAACGTGTGTTAGATCTGTAGTCAGCTACTAGCTGCCTTATCTTTAATATTAAGTGTCAAGAATAGATGTAAATGTATTTGGGGTTCATTCCCATTGCATGCTCATACATACTCCTCCTAGCTTCATCACTTGTACGAGGGCTATCCACAAAATAGATTACGTTTTCGTCTGTAGCAAGAAGTGGCAGAACTAGCATGCCATCTTTTGTCTGTGTGTCCACCACTCAGTCTGCATCTAGTCGTGCTAGTGGGAGGTTCGTATCGTTGCCCGTTGTTTCACAGCAAACGTTTGAAATGTGTGCAGCAATTGAAAATCCCGCGAGTTGTGAGATGCGATCAATGATAAGGTTTTTGTTGGCAAAAACCCATAAACCGATTGAAATTTTTCGGCAACTGTGAGAAGTGTACGGGGACAACATCATCACTGAAAGTGGAGTGCGCCAATGGTGCATTAAGTTTAAAAATGGCCGAATCAACATTCATGATGAACAGCGGAACTGTGGGCGGGCATGACTGACTGGCTCAAGTGTCAGGCGGCTGAATTTTATGATAATGGAATTACAAAGCTTGTTCACCGCTATGATAAGTGCCTCAATTTGTTCGGTGAATATGTTGAAAAGTAGTATTTAAGTGTCACTTTCAAGTGTATATAATAAATTTTTTTTCCTACACTTTGTTTTTTTTTTTCTGTCGCAAAACATAATCTATTTTGTGGATAACCCTCGTATATTACTTCTATAAGTACTTCGATGAGAAAAGGAAAAATGACATAAAACTCTTTTTGGAAGAATGCAAAGCCTCCATATTTTTTAAGGCAAGCAGATTTCCTTTTCCATATTACATTGGAAGAGGGTCTGTGGGAAGGGAACCAAAAATACAAGATGGAGGATATGATGGCCTTAGATGACCTTAATTTTAATGCTATTTCTTTTCATCCCCTCTCTCCTAAAAGCTGTGTCACTATTGTGATTGGCAATGGAACAGCTTGTAGGGAAACTGAAGCTTACTTTGCTGACTTAATTATGAAGAAATACTTTGCACCTTTGGATGTCACTTACTGGTAAGAAAATGTATATAATAGTATTTCATTATTTTCATTGAAGTGCAGTAGAATTTGTTTTTATATAAATGTTTTGGGATGATAAATCCTTTACATATTATATCGCCATCTACTCACTGGGCTGTTTTCAGATCTAATCCATAATCTCAGGAAAATGAAATACCATTCTTGTGCTCATATAACATGCCAAATACACCAAAATAAGGCATCCCCGAATAGCTTGATTCACATAACAGTGGGTCAGTTCCTATAACATATTGAACACAAACAATTCTGGCTAATGTATGGACACAGACTTTATGTTTAAAGATAAATGTATGCCTAAATAATACCAAATCAGGCTGTTTTTTCTCATGCTTTTTGAAATGTTAATATAAATATAAAGTCTTTATGAAAAAAATGTACATTTCTTGTGACTTTTGAAATGGCCAGATAAAGAGGTTGTTTATACAAAATCAATATTAAGATAAAGTTAAATATAAAGTCCATGTTTGTTTGTTTTTAGGTTGTACTGTATTATATAGACAGTGAAGGATAGCACAAAGGCTATATTTGGTGATGTTATTTGGTGGATCTCCTTAGATTTTTGGGAGAGATTTATTAAAGTAGCCCTACCAACTATTGTCAGCATTTCTCCCTTATTCCATAGAAAGACATGGTAGAATTTAGTTTCTCTTCCAAGAGTCAGAAGAAGAAAAAAAATAGCAGCAATCACAGGCATTGATGGTGATTATTGTGTTTTCTACAGAGTGTCTAGTGTTGGTCATAGCCCTGCTAGAGTGTTTGTCCCCCCCCCCCCCCCCATGAACTTCCTGATGCTATCATCATCATTTATTATACCCAGGGCTGGAACCCCAAAAGAGGGAGAGTTAATTTGCTGTAAAGGTTAAGGCATCAGGCTAGAAATTGGGAGACTTTGAGTTGTGGTCCTGGCTTTGGCATGAAATCAGCTTGGTGACTGTGGACCAGTCATTCTGTCTCAGTCCTAGGAAAAAAGCAATGGCAAATCACTTCTGAAAAACCTTTCCAAGAAAACTGCAGGGACTTGTCCAGGCAGTTGTCAGGAGTCAGTTAACTTGAAGACTCACACCAAAGGAAAGGAGAGGAGAAATATTTTCAGTCATACAAGATTCTGTTAATTTAAGTTTATAATAAAGATAAAAGGCAGTATTCAGTTGTGCTTCTTGTCTGTACTCTCTTGAAGGGCAAGAGATAACATCGATGCTAGCAGAGAAAAGCAATGTACAAACTTTCTTGCTTTCATTTCTTTTGTTTGTTTGATATAAGCTAAACTCTTAGTTTATTAATCTGGTTTTCATAATTGTTAATAGTTTAAGCTTCTGAGCATAACAATGAAGTATGTGTCACTAAAAAATAGATGTAAAGCTTTTGACCCTGCAGTTAAAAAAAAGACTAGGGAGAAGCAGGCAAGGTTACTGTGAAGATCAGATGTAAAAATAGAAAGTTGAATGTTTAAGATGGCACTCTGTGCTTTCAAGATATCGTGAATTATTAATCCCATAATCCTTGTTGTGTATACTGAAATTTGTGGCGGCAGTACTCACAAACATCTACTTCCCCTTCTGCATATATGTTCTGAATTAGCTCCCATTGATCTCAGTGGACATTCTTAGATAGATGAGTGTAGATTTACAGTTTAAAATAAATCCATATAAATATTTATTTTAAATAACAATGAATCATATGTACCATGATTTGTAAATCCCTTAGAAGATATTAAGCTTCTTTCTACATACACTCAATGGCTTCTATGATTCATTTTTAAAGTATTTTTCTTGGCTTGTAATTGATTAAAACAATGTTGAAGTCTATTTACTTTATTCAATATGTATGCTGCATGATTCTGGGAAGCTCGCAACAATAACTAAGGTGAAAGCAGAGTACAAAAATAATTCAAGTACAAAAATAACTACAAAAAATTCACAAAACAAATATAAAAAATAACTAAACAGGGGAGTCCCATCTCTGTTTGCTTATAGGCTTACATGCCAGACCCTGAGTAACTTATATATCCTATTTACAAATATAAAAAATAAATAATGTAAGGTTAAAAAATACAGAACTTAAAATACAATATTTATATATTTATTTAGAAGATAATCCAACAGACTCTGGACAGCATACAAAATTAAATATTAAAACAAGAATATAATAGTATACAATCAGATGAACAGTCTAGCTAACCGTTAAATCCTATGAGAGTGTGATGCCTAACATAGCGTAAGGCAGTGGTGGCGAAACTCTTATTTACTGAGAGCTGAAAAGTACGCACTTTGTGTGTGCCATCCACACTTGTGTGTGGATTTTCCACATGCGCTGCATCTGCGTATTCATGCATCTTTTGCATGTGCAATGCACACGTGCTGCGTGTATGCACTCATGCACATATGAGCAATCGCATGTGCAGGAAAGCTCCGAAGACCAGCTGGATTTCCTGCTGCAGTCGCGCGCATGCACAGCAGAGGCCCGAAGACCAATTGAGTCTCTGAAATCGTTCGTGCATGCATGCACGTGCAATCGCATGTACATGTTCAGCTGGAGATAAGTTGGCCGACAGCTTGTGTGCCCAGCAAGATGGCTCTGCATGCCACCTGTGGCACCCGTGCCATAGGTTCACCATCATGGGCTAAGGCCTAGGGAAAGACTTTGTATTTGGTTTTCCTGTAACCTTTTCTATTTTGAGATTATTTTTGTTGTGCTATTACTTTTAAATTTTGATCAAACCTCCTTTTCCTTCCAACCCTCCCCCCCTCTCCACTTCTCTAGAAATGGGCAGCTAATGATCATCTTATATGTTGCCAAAATTAAGCAAACTGCACGTGAGATCTAATTTCCAATAAACTGTTTTCAATTGCTGAAGCAACTGGAATATCAATAATAAATGCTTTGGGCTTTCCTAATGGAGTTATTTCTTGGCATTCATGTGTGCTCTTTCATTTGCATATATTTTGTTTTAATGTTCTAATTCAACATTTCATAGTTCTCTGTGTAAACCTTTATGCATTCCTTTTTGACTCTAATATGTGCTATATTGCTAAAGATCTGCCTTATTCTCTCTGGATTTTAAGAAATGCCACTTTTGAGTCCTCTTGCTTCCTCTATATCTAGTATTTCACCTCGCCTAATTACCTTTACTTTTCTGCTTCACAGCACTCTCTCTCCATTTGAAGGGCAACTTAACATTTAGGTTCACATTATGATAATTATATTTCAAGACCATGGTGGGAGGGATTAAGAGGTCTTTGCTCTGGTTGCAGATAAAAAGGGTTCAGATCCACTTGTAAAACTTGATTGGTTAACAGCCCATAGTTTTCATTATGTTTGCTACTCATGCGGCATTAATTCTTAATTCATCAGGTACCCAGGGTGCTGTAACTCTAGAGGTGACCTTGGGACTTGATTTACCTCCGCTCAGTTTTCTTTGTTAATGTACCATGAAAGAAATACATGAAAGATAGCCAACTTCAAAGCTCCTTTTAAAGTAAAATGGCTGATACAAATCTCCTGGCGTTTAATGATGTCTGTCAAATATTTCAGCTGCCTTATATTCTTTTACAAGCTTTTGCTTGCTACAACTAAAATCAGTTTGTTTCATGTTTGTCTGGAAGTATAAAAGGATCGAAGGGTGGAGGTTTTTTTTGACATTTTCAAAATTATGGTGAAAATTTATTAAGAGTACAGTCTCTTTATCATTGCCTAGAAATGAGCTCCACTGAATTTAATGGGGCTTACTTGCGAGTAAGTGTGTATGGGATTGCAGCCTAAGATTTACTTCACAGTAAATATCCGGTGGGTGTTGCAGTCAACATTATTTGTCCTTTTATAAGAAGCCATGTTAAAAGTAGTTGTACAAAAATGTCAATTAAATAAATTAGTAAGATTTTTAAACTGGAAATAGATTATTATAATAATCATAGATTATATATCATTGGATCTGGTTTCATGGAGGACAATTTTTCCACAGATTGGGAGGATTTGGTTTCACTTGCTAACCTGCCACTCAGTTCCAGCTGTGCAGCCCAGTATCTAATAGGCCACAGACTGCTACCTGTCTTATGGCGTGGAGTCGGAGCCCCCTGTTATAAATGTCAGCAAATCTTAAATACAGATTTTGCTTACCACTATTTAGGACATTTTGGAATATTTTTCAACCTTGCATGATAAGGTGCATTCCCAAATTCTCTATTCAGAGTTAGAGTTATTAAAAAGAACATTCACCATTCTTTTCCTTTCAACCTAGTATATGTGAGGAAAGCAATCGCAATGAAACCTTTGCATATATAGAAATAAAGAAGTAAAATCAAATTAAAACTGGCATAAGATTAAAAAAAAAAAACCACTGGGCTTCAGCCCTGCTAACAGCTGTGTGTTTTGTCTCCTTGGGTCTCAGAACTGATTCACAACTACCGGTACTTGAAATTCAGGTGGTAGCTATGGCCATGGGTCCTTTGTACAATTTAGTTTTCCAGTTGTGCCCCTTTTGGAGTGCTCATAGTCACTCCTGCTTTAGTCACTTCCCAATTAGATTACTGTAGTGTATCCTGAATGGGGCTGCCTTTAAAGACCATCCAGAAGCTACAATTGTTCCAGAATGCAACGTTGCTATGTGCACTTCTTGCTATGTCTGTGTGACACCATCATTTTGCAAGCTGCACTAGATCCTAATCGGCTTCTGGATAGGTACAGGTTATCTCCTTTAAAACCTACAAGCAACCAGTTACTTAAATACCACCTCTTTAGAGGACCTATACATTGTGATAGGGAAGGCAATTTCCATTATTGAAACAATGCACTGTTGTAACCAAGAGGGACATCCTCTAGGTGGCAGACCCTAATTTATGGAATTATTTGTCTCCTGATATATGGTTGGCCTCAACCTTTTTTTTTCTTTAGAAAGGCTTTTGATACCTTGCTGTGTGGGGTCAGAGTAGTGAGCCATGGACATAATCTTAGACTGAAAAGTTGTTAGCTTAGTAACAGATATTGAAATAGGCTTTAAGCAAAGTATAAGAAACTCAAAATTGATGTCTCTTTGAGCAACAGGGGTATAAGTGGGAGGGAAGAGAAAACCAGTCAGATTTTCAAGATTCTGTCAGTATAACCTATCTCAAGAAAGCATAATCTTTCTTTGCAGAATGGTGGTGTCATGTAGACATAGAAATAAATGCCCATAACAACCTGTACCTGCATTCTGGAACAACTGTAGCTAGTCTTCTAATGAAGTCAGTTAACTGATCAGGCCTATGTTGTAAGGCTGACTATGATTTTTTGGAGCTCTGATTGGATGATGATGTTATTTATGTTTGGATTGCAAGTGTATTGTTTTATTGTATAACTATTTTTATAAGTTCATATGCTGACCTTTTGTGGGATTTTTAATTTTTATTATTTTTTTGTAAACTGAAGTCACTTTGGTGGAGTTGGGCAATCAAAAATGTTTTAAATAGTTGACCTACTACAAAGAACTTTCTATAAAATGGGTACCATCAGTGAAAAATCATTGTTACATACCTTCAGTTTACTAAATGTCTTATAATAGTAAGACAAAAAAATAAATGAGGAAGGATGTAGGGACTGTACTTGAGTATAGAATTTGAGTCTTAGGTCCAAATGACTATGATAATGATAGCAATAGCAGTTAGACTTATATACCACTTCACAGTGCTTTATAGCACTCTCTAAGCAGTTTACAGAAGAAGCATATTGCCCCTAACAATCTGAATCCTCATTTTAC
Organism: Myanophis thanlyinensis; assembly: GCA_017656035.1. NCBI lineage: Eukaryota > Metazoa > Chordata > Lepidosauria > Squamata > Homalopsidae > Myanophis > Myanophis thanlyinensis. The sequence continues at coordinate 7,032 of JAEANM010010235.1, forward strand.
TGACCTTGGAACGATGGAAGGCTGAGTCAACCTTGAACCGGCCAGAATCAAACTCCTAACTACTCTGCCACCATGCAGTGATGCTGATTGATTGTGGCCATATTATACAATTGGGCAAGACTAGGATTTTCTGTTCTGCTATGTTTCTTGGGTTGTGAGGGGATGATGTTCATCAATAGATTTCTGATGAAATGGTGAAAATACATTAATATCTGGACCATCGTTGATTTCTACTTATGGTTGAAGTGCTTTGGGCATGTTTGATCTGGTTGACTAATATAAAATTCATTTTGGCTGACAACCCATCAGAAGCAATCAGATGCAAACTGAGTCTTTTTTATTTTCACCTGTTACAAGTACAAACAAACATTTTGTGTGATCCAGATTTTCAAAAAGCATCATCTTGAAATGTATACTATAAAAGTAGAAATTCTGTGTGTGACATGAGTAAATGTGCTATTCTTAAAAGATTTCACATATCTGGCTATTTGAAAATCTGTGGAGATTCTCCATCATCCAGGCCCTGGTTGTCCCAAAGGTGCTTTTTCAAGAGGCAACTGGACTTTCTGATTTTTTTTTGTAGATGTTTCGTTTCTCATCCAAGACGCTTCTTCAACTCTGACTCTCCCACCATTCAGTGAGAGCTGCTTGGATGAGAAACGAAACATCTTCAAATAAAACCCAGAAAGTCCACTTGCCTCTTCAAAAAAAGCACCTTTAGGCTATTCGAAAATGTTTCTGCATATGTGCTGTAAGAAAGATAGAGGCTTTTTACTTATTTCACAATGTAGTTAAACAGTTCATATATATATATATATATAAGATGTGAGTTTTGCCCTTTAGCAAATTGGCTTTTTGGCTGGTAGCTGCTTCACTGCAAGATTTATTATTTATTTAAAAATGCTGCTATACCATAGAAGAACCGTCAAAGTTATTTTTGTAATGTGTATATCAAATACGACTTTTTTCAAATCAAATCAAATCAAATTTTATTCATCACATGCGGTCAACTTCCCACAACCTGCCACCCTCCATTTATATTGCTATAACAAACATCCCAAAATTAGTTATGCTGGTTGAGTATCTGAAAACCCTTGGTAAATACCAGGGTGATAGAAGGTTGCATACAGCTATAGATATTGCTTTGAGATGAGGGTGGGGATCTAATCTAAGTCAAAATGTCTTTGGCTCTTCCTCCAGGTCATGATAGTTGGATAGTCTTATAAATTCATTAAATAATAATTTTGTTTGAATCAGTCTGTGCCTTATATTTCAACCTAGTTTTGGATTTTTCTCTTTTCGGATCAAAAAGGACATATATATTTTAAGTAAATGTGACATGGGAATTTTTTAAATTAGTATTTTCCTGCAGTTGTTTTAAAAATCTGAAGAAATAACTAATTACAGCTTGCCTCAGATTTAAAAGATTTTCAAAAGTGAATGTCTGATCACCATTATAAATTTCTTATAGCTCTCCAAGGAATGTAGGGCAATTTAGCCATGGGGCAAATTTTTAAATAGTGGGTGGCTGAGTATCATCCTCAGTAATGAGTCTGTTTGGAGTTCATAGTTCCTGGCTGATGTTGATTTATGTTTTGATGTGATGTGATATGATATTGTGTTATGTTATGTTGGGTTATGTTGGGTGTTAATATTTTTCTTCCAATCCATTTCTCTAGTCTACATTGCTTGTAGTGCTGCTGTTTTCTATAAGTTAAACAATAGGGAAAGGATACTTAAATTTGAGAGGGTGTGGGAAGAAATAATTAAATGACCTACCTAGAATCAATTCTGCTTGACTGCAATAAACAAATAAACAAACAAACAAACAAACCTTAATTATGGAGTTTACATGTCATGTTTTGGTGGGGGTGGAGTGGCTCATCTAGCTCAATATGGCATTGTTCTATTCCCAGGCATATCTGCTTATGCCTCATGTATGTCATTTCCTAAACTGCCTTAAAAGAATGTCTGAAGATTGACCTGATTACAGTAAATGTATGATGTCATTGAAACACCCTGGGCTAATTTAACATTGCTTTAATATGAATCTCCCAAAGCAAGGTTATATCTCTGCTGTTGTGTCTTGGAGATCAGGACAGTAAGGGTTCTCAGATTACCTGATATTTGGGGCCAGTTTGGATTCAAATCTGGATCTATCATGACAGATGCTGAGCATATGTAACTGGGAAAAATAATATTTGGTATTATGACAACGATACAACAATAACAAATAGCAGAGAAGACAAGGAGAGATGCTGCATGTTTTCAGAGCTTTTCATAAGATCCCTATTTGGGTGATGGGGAGGTGGCGACAATAGGTCTATCAGGTTGATGAGAAATGCTTCAGGTTCTACTTTAAGCAAATATTTTATAAATATGTGGTTAGAGGTTAGCTGTCCATCAGTTAGCTGTCTATTGCTGTAAGCTTCAATGTTATTTTCTTTTTCTTCAGCTTTACAGTGATATATTCTAGCTGAACATGCAATTTGAATTTTGAGCCTGGTATTCAATTGCTGTTCTGCTGACTGTTAAATATATTGATTGGATATGCTCAGTCCCATTATTGCCTACAACTAAACAGGAATTTTTATGAGACAGGTGGTTTTTTTTAAAAAAAGAAAATCAGTGGTATACACATGTTGTAAGCAATAAAAGAGCTATTATATTGTCTTTCTAGCATTTAGTAAGCAAAAGAATATAAAGAATGTAAAATACAAAATGTATAGTGTGTATCTCAGAAGGATTTAAGCATTATAATACAGAAATTAATGAAACATACAAGCATATTAAATTAAATATTTAACATGTATATTAAAAAAGAGAGACATTTATAGAGACTTTGGAACACATGGTAGCACCTATGCAGTGCCTTACCTGCAGCTGAGCATGCACGTGCAATTGTGCATGCATGCGTGCACGATTGCGGAGACACATCTGGTCTTCGGAGCTCTCTTGTGCACGTGCACGCAATTGCTCATTGTGCATGAGTGCCTGCATGTAGCGTATGTGTATTGCATGTACAAAAGCTGCATGCATGCATAGGTGGTGGCATTGTGCGTGCAGCGCACATGAAGGAACCACACGTAAATGGATGGAGCACACAAAGGGTGTACTTTTTGGCACTTGGTAAGTAAAAGGTTCACCACCACTGGTATAGACAGAGCCACTTCACTTTGTTGATACGCAAGTGGAAATAGCCAGGAGCAACTTTCCAACCAGTTGTGTGAGCCTGAAAAAAAGACACTTCTTCATGTTACAAATTTCCTCTTTCAAAGGATTCGCATAGCCCTACTAAACATCACATTTTAAAGTTATAACACCAGAACTTTATTTCACAGATTCTTTTGGAAGAATCCAGAATCAGCTTTGCTATGATAACAGCATCTAGCTCCAATTGATTTAATATATTCTGAGATTTGCTCTTTTCAGATATGTATTTGTAGAGCAACCAGCGTGCCATTCTGACACAGCCACATACTGCTGGTGGTTTTTCTGCCTCTGAGCACCACATGTGAAGCTAATGCTCTGTGACACCTGCCATTTGCACCCTTTTCTTACAAGATGAAGACAGATATCTGACCGTTCTTCTCTTTACAAATATATGTTGAGGCCATGGTTCATAGATGAATGGATAAAGGATTCCAGTGTCACAGTTGCAGTTTGTTTTTATGTGGTAGCGGTGAAGAACTTATGGGAGAGGTTTAGTTTGATAATAGTACTAAAATTGTTCTGCTGTTTCCACTTATTTGTCTGAGAGTAAATAATTAACAGTATAAAAATGGTTGCTTTATTACACTGTTTCTTAAAAGAAGTGTGGAGTCAATGGAATCCTGTAATGTTTTTGTAATAGTCATGTTACAACTTAATAAGCTGACTATTATGAATGAGCTTTTTATTAGACCTTGCAGTTCCTTTCCTTTTTTCTTCAAAGAGAGGCCAGGAATAAAATCAGATAACTTCTATCATGGTTTGAAATTAAAATATCGTGGCTGACCTACTTTGAGGAAGAGAAAAATTATGGTTAACTAAAAGTTTCGATTTCATTTTTAATAATGACCCATATGAAAAGAGTAGCTTACATATGAATTTGCAGACTTGGAGAAATGAATTCATATCTCAGTTTGTTAAGGCAAAATATTATTCTTTGAGCTGAACATTATCTGTCATAGTATAAAGTGCCCATTGTGCTTTCTCTGACGCCTGGAAGAGATGAGAAACTGATTTCACTCTGGCTGCATTCTCGCATGAATATCCCATGTGGAGCGTGGCTGTTACTGGTTAACAGTCAGTGAACTATTAAAACAAAAACATACAATGTCAGCATCACTCATTCTGTAAATTTATGCTTTGTACATAACAAGAATTTGTAAAATGCTTGAGAGTTGCTATTTAACACTTAAAAGCAACAGATCAATTATGCAGGGCATATTTCAAATCAAATCAAATTTTATTCATCACATGCACAGTCATGCATGGTACAAAATGCAGTGAAATGTATATGCGACTGTAGATAGTAAGGCAAGAGAATAGTATAGACAGGGAGGGAGAATAAGTTAGGGAGTGATTGAGAAAGGTAGATTATGGGAATACTTTATAGTCCTAGGTTGTTATGGTTTGGTTTAGGGTCTGTATTGCCTGTGGGAAGTAGCTTCTCCTTAGTCTTTCTGTGTTGGCTTTCAGGGAGAGGAGGCGCTTTCCTGACCACATCATGGTGAACAGTCTGTTGTTAGAGTGGCTGGAGTCCTTTATTATTTTCCTGGCTGTAGTTTGGCATTGTCTCTTGTAGATGGAGTGCAGTTTAGGGAACTTGGTGCAGATGATGCACTCTGCTATGCGCATCACCTTCTGTAGAGCTTCCCTGTCCTGTATGGTGTTGTTTCTGAACTACGTAGTGATGTTGCCCATCAGGATGCTTTCTGCTGTGCAGGAGTAGAAGTTTCTGAGTGCTTTTGGGGGCAGTCTGAAGTCTCTCAGTCATCTAAGATGGTATAGGAGTTGCCAGACCTTTCTCCATAGTGTCGATGTGTCAGGTCCATGTTAGGTTCTGCGAGATGTGGACGCCTCAGTATTTGAAGCAGTCCATTCTCTCCACTGACCTTTTGTTGATGACGAGGGTCTGGTATGTCCTTTTCTTCTTTGTGCTGTAGTCCACTATCAGCTCCTTTGTCTTGCTGGCATTGAGGAGGAGGTTGTTTTTCTGGCACCAGATCTCTAGGTTCCTAATCTCGTCTAGATAGGCCATCTCATTGTTGTCAGCGATCATGCCTACCACAATGGTGTCGTCAGCAAATTTAATGATGGTAGTGGCTGTGCAGTCGTACATGTATAGGGAATATAGCAAGGGGCTCAGAACACAGCCCTGGGGGGCTTCAGTATTGAGAGTGAGTGAGGTTGAGACATGCCCACCCAACCTTATGACCTGTGGTCTCCCAGTTATAAAGTTGGAGATCCACCGACATAGGGATGGGCTGAGGCCCAGGTGTTGAATTCAGCTTGCTGGTCAGTGTGGAGGGTATGTGTTGAATGCAGTGTGGATTATGGTGTTGAATGCTGAACTGTAGTCCACAAAGAGCATTTTGACGTTTCCTTTTCCAGTGTCCAGTGTTTTAGACTTGCAGAGCAGGCTTGCTATTCCTGTTGGTGCAATGAAGAGAGACAGTGCAAATCCTTTTGAAGTTTCTTTAAACCAATGATGGTTCAAATATTTAAATTGTGATGGTGTTATTTATTTTGGTTTTTTGTATTGTCAATTGCTTTTCTTTCTGTTTCTTTTCAAAAACCTGTTGTATCTAAATATACTATTTTAGTTGCTTCATGTTACATTGGAAGATGTTTAGCTTACAATACATTATAGAATCATTGAATCATAGGGATAGAAGCCCTGCTCTGAGGAGGAATTAGACTATTCTAGACAAATTTTTGAAAACTTCGTTGATTAAGCATTCAGTATTACAGGAGGCAAGTGTTTTGCTGCTAAATAGTTTATTTTGATCAATTACTACTTAGTTTAAATTACTACCTATTTAGAATTCAGATCTTTCTTTGAAAAACTTCCAGCCATTGGTTCTTGCTCTAAGCTGAGGCATACAGAGAATGAATCTACATCTTCTCTGTGAGAAGCACTAGAATCTGTCCTTAGACTTCTCTTTTTTTAGGCTAAACATATCTAGTTCCTAACCTATTTTTCATAAGATTTTACCTCCAAGCTGTTTACCATCTCTTTGCTCTTCTTTTTCCTGTTCCTTAGGATTCTTCTTACGTTGTGGCAACCAAAACTATACACAGTATTCCAGGTATAATCTGACCAATGCATTATAGAGAAGAACTGTCATTTCCTATGATCTGAACTTTATATTTCTATTGATTTAGCCCATTTGCTCTTTTGGCAACTGCAGTGTACTGTTGGCTCATGTTTGCTACGTAGTCCACAAAGATACTAGATCCTTCTCACAAATCTAACTAAACCAGGTACTTATTTTGTAGATGTACATCTGATTTTTCCTACCTAAGCTCAGAATTCTACTTTACTTGTTACTAAACTGAATTTTCTTGGATAAAGTCCATTGTACAACCTTGTCAAGAACGCTTGCAACCCAAATCCTGTCTTTGGAGGTCTTAACAATCCCCCCGCACCCCAAACTTACTTTCATCTGCAAATTTATTGAGCATCCCTTCTATCCCTTCCCTTCATACAAAACATGTATAAAAATGTTGAAAGTTCTGAACCCAGGACAGAATTTTGAGGTATCCCACTTCATATCTTTGTGTAGACATACATCCACTAAGTCCCATGCATTATTGATGGATTTTTTTATAAGAACTTGAATATCTTCTTGCCTAAACTTGCCTGAATAGTGTCTAATACTTTATTATTCCTTGTAGGATCAGAAATAATAAGTAAGGGTATTAGAAAAAAAAATCATTCTGTAGTGTCTGAGCTAACATTAGGTGCATTTTACTATTTCCAGTAAGTATGCAAGCTGAATTTAAGCTACGTATATCATTACTTATAGAATTTTTCAGATTTTCAGAAAATGAGGATTCTGGAGGAAGAAAAGATGTCTGAAGCATTCAGGGACATCTGAATGACACCAGTCATTCCCTACTCCCTGTGTCTGGTTCTATAGGTACAATGGCTTTCAGAGTCACTTTGGCTCAGCCTTCTTACAAGAATAAACCATCTGAAAGGACTATGACATTAATAGGTCAGTTTGTTGAATTGACATTTATCATGATGTTCAGATGTGTGTTGGGCTGCTTTTTTTTTAATCCAATGCATTTTGAATTATGATTGCATCTGATAGATTTACCATACACACAGTATGTTTTAATTTATGGTGAAAGCTTTATCATCTTCTGTGCTTTGTGAGAATTGCTCACAATGGCAAGCAGCAGCATTAGAAATAAGCTCCTGCATTATTGCAGTTTTCATGTTGCTTTTGACTGAGGGTAATACTGAAAATCTGTCCCCTTTTTGTGTATGCATGGAGATACATAGTTGCAAATGTGTGTTCTTTTTACTCACCTGCACAACATTTACAGGGCATAATCTTGAAAACATGTTTTTGCAAAGCGTTTGTATTGCTTTATGGGATGAATAATGAAAAGTGATGAGTGAGCCCAAGTAGGGATATAAATCCAGTTGAGCACTAGATGGGAGTGCATTTGTTTCATAAGAGGGATTTTCTTTTTTAATTTAAAGCTTTGAGAATCCACTCAAAGAAAAAAGATGAATGAGATACAGTGATATTTTTGCATGATTCTAAAATAGAGGCTGAGTTTTGGCCAAGCGAATGTGCTTCTTAGGAGTAGCTGAAATAGATTGAAATGAGAAGTGCTATAACAAAACACTGTAAAAGAGTAAGATGTTGGGGCATTAAAGGAATATCAAAATTCAGTATATGTAGTGTTTCATTTACCTTGTATATAAAAAGGGTGTTGTTTCCCCAATGATGACAACAAATGGAACTGACTGCCCCTATTAGGACTGCTGTTGGAAACCACCTGGAAACTAAATCAGTGCAGAATGCGACAACCTGCTTGCTTGCGAGTGGCCAGCATTCTGCAGGACAGTTCATACACTGAAGGCTCTGAATGTAGTGCCATTTGGGAGGGGTGTGTGTGAATTTATTGGCTTTGTTTTAATTCCTGGCAATTGCCTGGACAAATCTCTGCAGTTTTCTTGACAAGATTTTTGAAAATTGCCATTGACTTCTTCCTAGAATTGAGAGAGAGCAACTGGCCTAAAGCCTTCCGGTTGGCTTTGGGCATAAGGAGGGACCAGAACTCACAATCTTCTGGTTTTTTTTGTCCCCTGCCTTAAATCAGAGTTCCACAACTTTTCCGGCTTTGCAGTCTGGTGGTGGGGTGGGGGGAGAGGGGATGATTTTGCGTCAGTGATTGGCAAGCACGTGCATGCGCAGCTCCATTTGCACGAGCAGTGGGTATGCACACTCACTGTTTATGCAAGTGAGAACACACTCACATGCTGCTTCCACAGCCTGGTTCTGAAGTGCTCATGGCGCAATAATGGGCCATGGCCCAGTGGTTGGGGACCCCTGGCTTAAACCATAATGCCAAACTGTCTCCTGAATATAATTTAAATATTGGTATTAACTTTTGTAATTCTTTTTGGGCCGGTTCCTTGTTATCTGAATGGTTCTCTTCTCCAACCAGAACTTGCCTCTGCTCTGCATTTATCCTGTGAAAGATACTTTACATTTAATCTCCATGGGATGGTAGGAGAGTGGGAGCCTCATAATTCTTTCTCGATAGGAGCAATTTTGGAGAATGGCTTACTTCTTGGGGTGCTGATGAGATATAAAATCCATTGCTGTCTTTTAGAAAGATGTATTTATTTATTTATTT
>JAEANM010010236.1:0-15901 GCA_017656035.1 Myanophis thanlyinensis
GTATCTGAATGTATTCTGTGTTTCTGTGCTTTGTGTGATTGTACTGATGGAGGCTCACTCAATTTCACTGCACACATTATGCATTGACAATAAAGAATTGAAATTGAATTTCTTATATACAATTTGTTCCCAATACCTAGTGGCTTTTTGGCATTGCCACCATGTATCAACTCCTCAACTCTCTTGACAATCTGGTGTCAAGACACTAGAAGATATCAGCAAATGGATCCCCTTTGCTTGAGTCCTCTGATCATTCTACCATTTAACTTGTGAACTCTGGGAACTCTATGGGTCCAACAGGTTTTATTGGACAAAACAGCTGGAGTTGCATTTGCTTGTGACTTCATATGCTCTCCAAACTTTTGAGTCCTTTGGAAAGTATCCATATGCATTATACTTTTAAGGGATGACCGATCCATTTTAATACAACAATTTGAAACATTGATATAGAAAATATAAATGTGGTGCTAGGAGGCTGCTATTCATCTCACTGAGGCACATTCATCTTTTCAACACCATTTTGTCTGCTCTATAGCAGCTGGAAAAGTTTTCTGGATATCCATAGGAAACTCTTAGGAAGCATCCTTTATCTACTGGATATTTTGAACATTTCAGATTTTTTTCAGAAATAGATGTTCTGTGTTCCTCGAATGCATGGAGCATGAATCAGTTTGAAGGGATGCTTCGGTTGAGGCAAATCTCATATTCTAAATATTTTTTTTAATGCAGCAAAGGCCTCTCTTGAATGCTCTCTTGAAATTTCTTCACAAAGCAACGGAGTTGTTTTTCTCTGTTTGCTTGCTGGAGTAAAATATACATTAAAAAAAATCCTATTGCAAGTTACCACCGACAAAAAAGAATGTACAATATATGAACGGCAAAAGCTACCATTTATTCTATATGAACCATATTCTCCATTGAATCATTTGGAAAGCAATTGATGAGTGTAACGTGAATCTTCTTGACATATAAGGTGATTATCATATGGTTGGTGGTTAAATAATGGATTGTGATTGAATTATTAATTCCAACCAACCACATAACCTCTAAGTAAAATATAATAATCTCTCTTTGCTTTTAAATGTAGTGATTTTGTAAGAATGAAACACTAGCATATCTTCCATATCACCATCTAGCTCAATGGTTAACTTCCTGAGCTACTACTACTGCTACTTGAGTGTCAGAAGCACTGAGGCACTTCTGCAGGGAAAGGATTAGCTAGTATCATCACTGTTGCCAAGGGACACCCGGTTGGAAATTCCTTTCAGGTCCCCATTAATAATCCCACTGAAGTGATACCTATTTATCTACTCGCATTTGCACACTTTCGAACTGCTAGGTGGGAGCTGGAACAAATGATGGGAGATCACCCCAGTACACAGCATCACTCAGGCTTTGAATGTGGGCTTGCAAGTTGTCAGCCCAGCATCCTAACCACATGAGCCACTGCACTCTTAAACTTCCTGAGCTGAAATAATGTGATTGAGTAGAGGCCCAAATGAAGATACGGTTTACAAATATAGCTTTCCTCCCCTTCTCTACAATTATACATAACCAAGTGAGTTTTTTCCTACCTTGTGATAGCAACTTTTCCCACTTTGTGGGGATTTTATTATTTTAATTTTATTTCATTTTTTTTTAATTGAAACAAAAAGATATGCAAGGTGAAAATAGAGATGGAATGGAGATGAAAATTAATAATAATGGAAGAACAAATTACTGTCATAACTAAAGAAGGTATTTAACTGTGTGATATCTCAAAATGTTCCCTGGAATTTAAATGTCTATAATCCCAAATATAAATTTGGTGATTAAAATTAGCAAATCAATGTTTGATCAATTTAATACAATGTAAACAATAGCCACAACTGAAATAACATTCAAGTAAATGTACAGAGCACCTATTGAATTGAATTCCCTACTGAAAACCTACAAATATATTTATTCCTGCTCTAATATTTAGAGTAAGAATAAATATATTTATTATATTTGTCTGCATGGTTCTGGAATGCCATTCATCTGACCAGGAATAGCAATGGCAGTAGCACTTAGACTTATATATCACTTTATAGTGCTTTCCAGCCTTTTCTAAGTGGTTTACACAATCAGCATATTACCCACAATAATCTGGGTCCTCATTTTACCAACCTCAGAAGGCTGGAAGGCTGAGTCAACCTTGAGCCTGGTGGGATTTGAACTGGCAGACAGCAGAAGTGCAGTACTGCACTCTAACCACTGCACCACCAAGGCTGTGAATCCAAATGTGATTCAGAATTTTTAAAGAATCAGTGGATGAAACAGTATTGAACTACACTTTAACGCCTTTATTTTAACCAATTACATAAATGAGTTGTTTTAACTTTCTTTCTCTGCCTAGTTCTATTTAGTCAGTGCCAATGGATTTTAATGCATTATGCCAATGGTTTTTTTTTTTCCCTAGTTCAAAAACACCAATTTCTTCTTACTTTCTGAATATTGCTGAAAGTGGTCCTGTATTAATTTTGGCACATTGCAGAGAAAGTTTATTTTCCTGTGCTGTTACTTTCTCCTGTATGAGGAAGGCCATTTGTGAAGACAGAGGTTACGAACCATTCACATCGGAGAAAGTGATTTTCTCTGCTCAGTGGCTCTGCAGGGAATGGAGTAGATTGCACTTTAGCCTATTCCATTTTAAGATTAGGAACTTCACCTGAAATGTATATTTTGGAAAGCCCAAATATGAAGTTCACTGGAGCCAAATTCAGACTTCAAATATAAAGCCACCATTATGGCTCAAGTGTGTAAAAGCTACGGCTTCAATATGTTGCTGCATTTCAGTCCCTACTGGCGCCGGCCTACAAGGCTGATGTTAAGAGACATTGGGAACTCTTATTCAAAATACTCTGGAGGGCCACAAGTTGTCAATTTTTTTTTATTTCATCTTGAACTGCAATTTTATTCTCATTTCTCCCACTATAGCCTCTTCAGCATATCTAATCCTTTCCAATCTTTTGGTTTATTTGAGTATTTTCCTATTAAAATCAATGTGTAAGTCCAAGAGTTAAAGACAGTTTCATTCTCAGGCAACTGGCCTACGAAGCCATTCCAACAGCAGGTGTAGGACCTGTGAGTTTTAGGAAATGAGGTTTTCTAAATATTCCAAAGCAGCTTTTTCTCAACTTCAACAGCTTTAAGAAGATTGGGCTTCAACCCCCAGAATTCCCCAGCCAGCCCCTCAGCAATCATTCAAGCTGTTAATTGAAAGATGTACAACTGTGCCAGTAAGCCATGGCAGAAATCATTTGAGTCATATTAGTTGCTTTCGATAAGCATTCATTCAATTTCCCAGTCTTCATTGCCTCATTCAATGTCAAGGCCTGGTCAACCAAACTTAGGCCTTTCCATACTAAGTGCTGAAGACTTTCCATGAGTTTTTTTTCTCTCTTACCAAGATAATGTTTCTATATGGATCATTTAGAACACAGAACATAGAATAATAGGGTTGGAAGGGATCTTGGAAGTCTTCTAGTCCAGGGGTCTCCAACCTTGGCAACTTTTGTGGGCTTCAACTCCCAGAATTCCATATGAGCTGGCTGATGAATTCTGGGAGTTGAAGTCCACAAGCTGTAAAGTTGCCCAGGTTGGAGACCCCTGTTCTAGTCCAACCCCCTGCTCAAGCAGAAGACCCTATACCATCCTAGTATCTAGTATCTTCTTGAAAACTTCAGTAATGGACTATCCACACTTTCCAAAGATAAATCTTTCCACTGATTGTTTTCACTGTCAGGAAATTTCTCCTTAGTTCTAGATTGGATCTCTTTAATGATCTTCCACGTTCTTGTCCTATCCTCAGGTACTCTGGAGAATAGGTCAATCCCCTCTTCTCTGTGACAGCCTCTTAAATACTGGAAGACTGTTATCATATCATTCTTAGTCCTTATCTTTGTTAGACTAGATAGACCTAATTCCCTCAATCTTTCATCATATGGTTTAGCCTCGAGACCCCTTATCATCTGTGTTGCTTTTCTCCGCACATTTTCTAGGGTCTCAGGATCATTTTTGTATCGGGGTGACCAAAATTGTATGCATTATTCAAAGTGTGGCCTCCCCAGTGCAGTATAAACATCACTTTGTGTGATGTTTTCACTATCCTTCTGTTGATGGAACCTAGGATTGCATTGGCTTTTTTGGCAGCTGCAGGACACCGCTGGCTCATACTTCAATGGTGGTATACTGGGATACATAGATGTCTTTCCCAGTTGCTACTGTTGAGATTCATACATGGTCTTCATTTAAAAAAATAAAAATAAAAACAATGTATGGAATATGTATTAATATTTATTCACGCTATTTGATGCAAAGTGTTGTTTAACAAAGCAAATAAAAAAGGTAGATAAATCTTAAAAGCAATTTGCAGAGGAATGCTGGGCTCCATGATTTATAGTCCTATTTCATCTATGTTTGCACCAGACATCAAACTTAAGTATCTAATGGTGGCCCTTGCATGTCAATTTTGGTATCAATCCTCAGATCTTCATCCACTGCCTTCAGTAAATTAGAAACAACAGGAATATATTTTCTACTTCTAGCCATTTTTTTGGCTGTTTGACAACTATGAAAAAAATCAGCCCTCCATAGTGAAGAAGATGATTTCCCCGCCTGTACTTCCTTTGACATTTTCTGCACGTATAAGTAATGAGATATGCATTAACATTGTCTTTCTGGAGGAAATGCAAAAACCATTGCATGCTGAAAACCACAAATTAAGCTGCTCTTTGGTTAATTTTAAGCATGATGGAAGAGAGCTGAAGATTTCAGTTGCTATATGTACGTTGATAATTGTCATTCATATTGGGCAAAAGTAATGTCATAGCTTCATTGAGCATTTTCAGAGAGGCAAGCTATACAAATCTCAGCAGAACACAATATAATGGCTGCCTTTATCTGGCTTTCTATCAGGGGTGAAATTTGACTGGTTTTCCTACCAGTTTGGTGTGCGCGCATGCACATCAATCGTGCTGCAGTGTGGTGCTTTAAAAGGCTTTTAGAAGCTCCAGAGGCAGCAGGGATCATCAGCAAGGCTCTGCAGACCCTCAAAACAGGTGATTTAGGTAAGTAAAAGAAACAGAGCATGTATAAGGAAGAATAGGGACTCGGGTGGGTGAGTGGGCCAATTTCAAACTTCTACTACTGGTTCTGCCGAACTGGCTAGAACTGGCTGAATTTCACCTTTGCTTTTGATCCAAGCCTAGTTTGCACTTGGATTGGTGGACCAATGAGGAATTCTGAAGACTGTAGGCTAGCTAAGAAATTCAAAAAAGGTACTCATTCAAACATCTTCCATGTTGTTGACAAGAAAACCATGTAGATGTGTTCATGTGCTTCACCACAAATTGAGCTTTATTTGAAAGAGACATTATGTAACATAAGCAACAAACTCTGACAATATTTACATAAGCCATGATCAATGGAATAAACATCTAGCCTGCTTATCAGTAGGGGCCTCATAGTGGCAGCTGCTGCAGCTAGAGGCAGGTTGACTAATTTCTGAGGAATGTTTGAAGGGATTAACTAATATGGCCAAAGGGGTTACTTTTGTCATTGCTTTATTTAAAACAAAAAACAAAATAAAAAAAAAAAACAGCAGCAGCCTTAAAGCTGCTGAAAATCACCCAAAGATCCTGGTGGAAATATTTTGTGACATTAATGGGAGCTAGATTTTGATATTCAGTTACTGAATGTCTGTTAAAGAAGTTTGTGAAAGTTTGGTTATTTCAGAAACCTTTGTCACTCGAATTAACGTCGCACCAATAGCACTGCTGCTTGGTGGGGTTTGAATTATTCTCCTTGTTGCATTTATCATTTGTTTTAATTTTTAGCATTTACAGGTCGTCCTTGACTTACAACCATTAGTTCAGTCACTGTTCAAAGCTGTACATGCTTTTAAAAAAGTAATTCACTACATGTTTTTTTGAATTTGCAAGCATCCCGGCATCCCCATGGTCATGTGATCAAAATTAGGGCACTTGGCTCCCATATTTATGATGGTTGCCGTGTTCCAGGGTCATGTGATCATCATTTTGTGACCTTCCCAGGGGGATTCTGACAAGCAAACAGGAGAAGCCAGATTTACTTAGTGACTGCACGATTCACTGAAAACAGTGATTTGTTTAAGATCTGTGACAAAAAAAGGTCATAAAATTGAGCACAAAATAAAGTATTTATTTATTAAATTTATGTAGCTGCCCACATCATGTGATTCTGGGCAACACACATAACTAAAATGATGTACTTCCTAATAGTGAGGACAACTAACCAGTGGAACAGCTTGCCTTAGAAATCGTGGGCGCTCCATCACTGGAGGTTTTTAAGAAGAGATTGGACAATCACTTGTCTGAGATGGTATAGGTTCTCCAGCTTGAGCAGATTAGATTAGAAGACCTTCAAGGTCCCTTCCAGCTCTATTCTATTCTAATTGATAAATGATAATAATTTTGGGGAAAGACTAAATACGCTAACTAAATAATTGCCTACAACTAATCCAAGATAGCAGTGTTTGCAAACAATTCTAGTCAATACATTTTGATTAATGGAACACTTCTGTCTTAGCATGGAGGGCAAAAACACTTCTGTCTTAGCATGGAGGGCAAAAACACTTCTGTCTTAGCATGGAGCCGACCCACAGGGTTGGCATCCTCGGGGTTCCACCGTCTGGACGATGTCGTCTGACAACCCCGAGGGTACGGGCCTTCTCTGTGGCAGCACCCACCCTGTGGAATGAACTTCCCCATGAGATTCGTACTATTACGGATCTCCAGGGTTTCCGACGTGCCCTGAAAACCCATTTATTTCAACGAGGCGGCCTGGCCTGATACCTAAGGGTTAATTAATTTTTAAACTTAAATTTTAAATTTTATACTTATTTTTAAATTGTGGGTTTTGTTTTAATTAATTCTTAAATCATATTTTAAAACGTTATTTAATTAGCCGTCATTTAATTATTTTAATTGATTTTAATTGTATTTTGTATTTCTATTCTGTGTTTTTTATCGGCTGTAAACCGCCCCGAGTCCTTAGGGAGAGGGGGCAGTATATAAATTTGATTAAATAAATAAATAAAAAGTGATTGTTAAATTACCTATGGCTGGGAAAATCCCTGCAAATCCTGGGTTTATGGTAACGTTGCACAGCCCTGAAATAGTATGTTTAGTTCCATACCCAAGAATAAAACTGCTATTATATTGTTTTCTAGCAAACTAAAAAATAAAATGAATTATTATTGTTAATTTAAAGAGGACTTTTATATTTGTAAATTTAGATATTGGTGGAAGTAACCAGGAAAACAAATAAAATATTGGTTTATCAAGCTATTTCAAGGTTGTTGTTTTTTAGTCATTTTTTGTGGCTATCAGGAAACCATGATAAAGACAAATCCTGATCTGGTGATCTATGTGAAGACGGCCATTTTCTTTTGCTCTTTTAACCCTCCCACCCCACATATACACACAGAAAATCAATAACATTTTTTATGTCTAATCTTTATCAGTGGCCTTATGCCAAAGTCTCTGGTGGAACTTATGAAGTGGCTCCACACAAACAGGAGGCTTAGGTTACATTTCTTGCCAAATTATGAGATTACTGAATTCAGTGGGATTTATTTTTCAGTGCTGTTCAAATGTTGAACAGAAAACTGTACCATTACAAGTCAAGGACTACTTATCATCAACTTAAAGATGATAATTGAGCCCAACCTTTATAATGCAAAGCAAGATAGTTTCTAAATGAATTTTGTCTCATTTATGACTTTTCTTCCCACGGTTGTTAAGTGAATCACTACAGTTGTGGAGAGAGTAACACAGTTGTTAAGTGAATCAGAATTCTCCATTGACTTTGCTTGTCAGAAGTGACCAAAGGTGATCCCATGATTCCAGGACACTGCAGCTGTCATAACTATGTGCAGTTGCCGAGTGTCCGAAGCTTGAACATGTGACCATGGGAATGTTGCAATAGTTGTAAGTATGAAAAATGGTCATAAATCTCTTTTTACAGTGTTATAATTTTGAACAGTCACTAACTGAAAAATTGTAAGTCGAGGACTATCTCTAATGCTAACCTTAGATTTTGAAGTTTTTCTTTAACATCTCGTCCCTGTTCCAAAAAAAGAGGAAAATATGGAATATTTTCTCCACTTTCTGACATACTATTCCAGCAAGAAGGAGGAGAAAAAGGAGGAGTATCATAATATCTGCTCCCTATCATAATCAGGAATGGCTCAGCAGTTAAAATTCTGGGCTTGTTAGCTGGCAGCCCAGGCAGGCAGGCAGTCGAGACCTGAACACCAGAGGTGAAATTCAGCTGGATCTAGCCGGTTCAGCAGAACCGGTACTAGAAGTTTGAAATTGGCCCCACCCACCCGAGCCCTATTCTTCCTTATATGCACTCTGTTTGTTTTTTTTTACCTACCTAAATCAGCTGTTTTGAGTGTCTGCGGAGCCTTCCTGGTGATCCCTGCTGCCTCTGGAGCCTCTAAAAGTCCTTTAAAGCACTGTGCTGAAGTGTGATTGATGCACATGTGTGCACACCAAACTGGTAGCAAAACTGGTTGGATTTCACCATATGGTAGGGTGAGCTCCCATCCTTGCCCCAGCTCCTGCCAACCTAGCAGTTCAAAAGCATGCAAATATGAGTAGATAAATAGGTACCACTTTGTTGGGAAGATAACAACGCTTCATGATGTCATGCTGGCCATATGACCATGGAAATATCTTTGGACGGTGCTGGCTCAATAGCCTTGAAACAGAGATGAGCATCGCCCCTAGAGTCAGCAACCACTAGTGGAATAAAACCCACAGGGACTCCTTTACTTTTACCATAAATCAGAGGGTGATTTATGATTTACAGAAAACCCAAAAGCATCTGTTGATTTAAGAAAAGAATTCCTGATCTCATTGCCTTGCCAAATACCTTTGAAGACATGATAGAAAAAGGATCCTTTTTCAGAATTGGTGATCTCTTCTCTCAGGAAGGATTTTCAGAGCAAGATGCTGGGTCTGGCTGATACTTTGTAAGGGTATTGTTTCAGAGGTGAAATTCAGCAGGTTCTAGAAGGTTCACTAGAAGCAGTTGTAAATTTTCTAAGCAGTTCGGAGAACTGGTTGTTAGAAACCCTTTTGTTGGGTTTTTTTACACTTTACAGGGTTAATCCTGTAAGGAAGGCAGGAAAAAAACATTCTGGTGTTGTTTCTAGCCTAATCTTTATTGCCCTGTTTACAGAAACTGCCCACCCAGTCACATGAAAACCCAGTCACGCCCACCAAGCCACACCCACAGAATCAGTAGTAAAAAAAATTGAAGTCCACAACTGTATTATTTGCTTTTAAGATGGGAGTCTGTGCTTTTGTAGCTAATGGCTGAATGTATTGCTTCTTCTACATGTCTCTAAAGCTCAATAAATAAAATATCTATTTCCACTAAATAATCTCTGTTGCTGACAGTTTTCTGACATAAGGGTTGTGAAGTTGAAAAGGGCTTAAGGGAGTTTGAGCACCAAATCCTTAAAAAAAACACTTTTATTCTTTGTGTACCGGAAAGATAAGAGTGAATTCTGAATTCTCAATGTAATGGAAAAAGTTGAAAGTTTTAGCTCTACCGTAGGATTATATTTCTTTTTCCTTTTTTCTTGTTTTTCTCATTTTGGTTTCAATGGAATTCACTCCCTCTGTGATATTGTATGCTTTAAATCAGATTAAGAGGGGGGGAAAGTCTATGGGTTTTTGTTTTATCCTCCTTTTCAAGGTACTTGGGTTAGGATTCATAAGTTTTATCTTAACACTAATTCTCTATGAAGAGTCTCTGAGAATCAGGCAGCATTGTTATTATAGACACAAAAACAGCTGCCAGTTTTTTTAACTGGGAATGGTCTTCATGCTTACTGAATTCTTCCCAAGAACCTCAGAGGTCATAATATATAAAGATACTACACTATATGTACAGTATAATTCCAAGCAATGTGGCCTTTTGTAATCAGCAGATGGAATTTTTGTCAATTTGCAGATTTTCTAAATGTTGTCCAAGACTTCTTGGTATGTTACTTCTTGGTATAACTCAGTATGTTAATAATCACTGAGACCTCCATGACTGATTTATGCAATAATATTTCAATTTTAATTTTCAGTTCTTACTATCTGTGACCTTCTCCAGTTCTTTGTCTTCCTATTGCTGACATGCTATCATAAGGTATCTTGATTCCTTCAGTTTCATTATGTTTCCTTTGTTTATGGTGAGGATGGCACATTTGTCCAAGCCAAATTCCACTGCAATATCTTGGCTGTGGTATATATGTACAACGTTGAACAGTAAATTCTATTTCAGATGGTGTTTTTCCATACAGCTTCAGATCTTCCATGTAAAATAGTCAGATTAAGCAGACTGATGTTTCTGCTGTTTGATATCCTGTCCTGACTTGTTCGATGTTGTTGATAGAGGAATGAGTGCAGTAACAAACAGTAGCAGTGATCATAAGTCTCCATGAAAGATACTTGCGTTGATGTTAATCTCTCCCAGTCTATCACTATTGACCAGCAATTATTATTTATATAAAGGCTTAAATAAAGGGAAAGCTCTATGGAAACCTGAGTTATACCTTCACGTTTCCTTCCTTACACACTGATCTTTACATTTGAATAATAAATGTTCCTTGTGTCTTGCTACCAGATAGGTTCATTGTTCAAACCTGATGGCAGCTCCTAAGACACATTCACTAAGAGTATCTTAGGCAAAATGAAAAATTATGCTTCAATTAATTAAACTCAATTATCACACCTACAGTGGGTTTTTTCGAAACTAGGTTTCACTGAAGCACATCAAGCACATAAAATCAAAGTATTTGAGCAATTTATTATGCAAATATCAAAGATGCTATATATTCTGCTGTTGTTGCAAACCAAAAATAATGCATTTTAGAATTGAAGCTTAGCCAGACTTAATCATTTGGCAGCTATTGGGTGTCTATTTGAGTTCCAGCTACTTGGGTCCATCATAGTATGTTTGAAAAATGTTGCTTTAGGTAAAATTGACTGATTGGGTTAGAATTTCAGAGTTATGGCAATGCAGGGAAATTAATTCCAAAAAGATGCTTAAAAAAAGAGGGATCATGGAGCTTGTGCACAGGCTTGTCTCTTTCTGTGAGTTAGCATTTAATAGAAGATGAAATAGAATCTCCATAGACAAGGTGAAATAGAGTTATAGATTCAGGAAATCCTCAATTTACGGCCACATTGGAGCCTGGTGTATGTAGGAAAGGCCTCCCCAGTTAGTGGGGAGAAGGGTTACAGCATCCAGTGGGGGAAAAAATGGGAACATAAGTGGGAGGGAGTATTGCAGCATCTTTGTGGCTGGCCATAAGGATGAATGAACATGGAAGTGCTGTAGTGGCAGTAACTTTACATCTAGGTTTAAGTAGGTTTTGGGAAGTCTGCTATAAATGGTCACTAACCAACCAGTCATTAAGCAAGTACTACATGGACTTCTAAAATAAGGATTCAAATGAAAGGATGCATGCTGACTCAAGATTTCTTCCTGAAACAACCGCATGTAATGTACCATCTCAGTCTTCCAGGGTTATCCTGAGGATTTTATTTCCTGAAATCTCCATATATTATCTATATGTGGGGAACGTTCAGTCATTTCAGTCCACTGGCACCTCCAGTCTGAAACAATATAGCCTAACCAAGATTCATTTTTACAAGCTATGATTGTATTTGGCCATCGGGAGAGTTTATCATTTCATTATCTACTTAATGTTTGCTGTCCTATATATTTTTAAATTTTATTTGGTGTACACAAGGAAGATAATGAAAATAGTTATATACATGTATACATGTTTCATCATCGAGGAAACTAAATGTGGACTTTATTACAATAAAATTATGGAAACACAGATTTTGTTCCTAAATGGAGGATCTGATTATTGATGGAGTGAAAAGAAATTCACAAGAAAAGTACAAAACTCAGCATTCCATTTTCTGTTAAAAGGCTATATTGGTTTATAATTATGGCATGTTTTGGGTAAAAATCAGGAGTCAAAACTCAAAGGATCAGAGGTATAAAACAAAGAGTGGGAGGAAGCACATGCAAGCCCAAAATTATGTTCAACCTACCTACTAAATACTCATAGTGATATCTTATGAAGTCATGGCCAAGTCAAAAAAAGAAGAATTATAGGTAAGGACCTTTGATGTTAATAATGTTGTGACCCACCAGCTGCTAGGGGAGCTGGCAGCAGACTCAGGCAGTGAGGAGGTTGAAAAGGATCTTGGGACCAGTCCTGGAATGAGGGGAAGGCTCTGATGGGTGCTCTGCATCAGAGGCAGAGATGGGGCCAGTACCATCTGACAGTTATCAGCTGCCTTTGGAGTTGGAGATCAGTGGGGAAGAAGAACAGCTGGAACTTGTTCCAGATGCATGTATGTGCAGAGCTGTCAGGAGAAGGAAACAGCTAAGGGGCAGGGGTCAACTCAGAAGTAAAGGCACAAGTGGATGCTGAATGGCCCCTCCCATAAGGAATAAATAGAAGCAAAAGGGGAGTGGTGTTTGTAGGAGACAATTAGTTTGCTCATTATTGTGAAGATTTGCTTATCTGAGTTCGTGCTGTACAGAGACTCTTTGCCAAGTATTTTGACTGGAAACTTAGCCTGGCAACTATCCAAGGATTGATAAGGTCTGTTTTTGCAATAAAACCTTGAAAGGTTTACTGCTGGAACTTTTCTGGATGTGAATGCAAAGAATTCACAGTAACAAAATAAAAAATGGGGTTTTTTGGGGGGACCAAAAGCCTGTTTCGTGATTCTGTTAAGCCTGGGTCAGAACAAATAAAAAGAAAAGGTGACATAATATTTGTATTCTAAAATTGTATTTAAGATCAGTTTCCTGGTGAAAAGGAGCACTGCTAAAGAAAAAAAAAAACCTCCAGTACTCTCATTTTGGGCAGCAAATATAATAATTGAGGAAAACTGACAATTACGTTGACAATGGAAGCAATGAGCTACATTAACCAAGAACTGATGGATGAGAGACCCCCTTAAAACATTACGATGCTTCCATGAAGACAGCTGGAAATATTTCTGTGGCTTTGCAGGTGATGTCATATTTGCCAATTCCAAATATGAGAGGCTGAGCTTTCTAGGTAGCCATGCAAAAATTTCTAGAGTAATATGTGGTCTGAAATTTCCATAATTCGCAATTGAGCTAAATGATAGGATTAAGAAGGTATCTGGAAGCTTCATAGATAGTACAGGTAGTCCTTGACTTACGACAACAATTGAGTCCACATTTTCTGTTTTTAAATGAGACATTTGTTAAGTGAGTTCTGCCCCCGTTTTATGACCTTTCTTGCAACAGCTGTTAAGTGAATCTGGCTTCCCCGTTGACTTTGCTTGTCAAAAGGTCGCAAAAGGGGATTGCATGACCTTGGGACACAGACTTTTCATCATGGGGAAGTTGTAAAAGTCATAACTATGAAAAACGGTCCTAAGTCACATTTTTCAGTGCTATTGTAACTTTGAACGGTTACTAAACAAACGATTGTAAATTGAGGACTCCCTGTACTGTACTATGTCCATAATTTCCTGTCATGAACACAGAATTGCTTGGGTAGTAGTAGATTCCCATGGTTCAAAATACAATTTGAGATGGCTTTTCACTAATATCACTGACAATTTCTTGGTGACAAGAAAATCTATGTCACTCACCATTTAATTATCATTATTCCCTTCTTTCTGATGCCCTATTCTATTATTCCTATAACATTTCATATTACATTACACATAATAAAATCACTATGGCATACTCAATGAATTTGTTCAATTTCATTCTTTTGAGATACATAAATTACTTTTAAAAATGAAATATTTAGTGTGGGTATAACCTAAAAAATGACCTTGTAAAAGAAAATTGGGAGCATTGTGCTGAAAGGAATTTGTCAAAAATTACTGAACATAGAATAATCTGTCATTTTATTTATTTATTCCATTTCTATAGCTACCCATCTGAAATAAGATTGCTCTTATTTCAATCTTATACCAATCTTATTTCAACATAGTGACTAAATTAGTAGACCAGTGAAATACAGTGGACATAATACACTTAGACTTCAACAAGGCATTCAACAAAGTAAACCACAACCTACTTCTTGATAAGCTAGAAAAATGTGGCATAGATAGCATCACACCAAATAGATTCAAATTGGCTGACAAACCATATTCAACAAGTAGTCCTTAATGGGTCTACATCTACATAGAAGGAAGTAAGCAGTGGACTACTACAAAGTTCCATCTTAGGCCCAATACTCTTCAATATCTTCATAAACAACTTAGAGGAGGGAATAGAAGGGGAATTTACCAAATTTGTAGATGATACTAAGCTGGCAGGAATAGCCAATGCCCTAAATGATAGGCTTAAGATCCAGATGGATTTTGACAGATTTGAACACTGGGACTTATCTAACAAAATGAAATTTAACGTATAGAAAAGTAAAGGTTACACTTAGGAAAGAAAAACCAAAAGTACACATATAGACTGGGCGAAACCAAGCTTAATAGCAGTAACTGTGAGAGGGATCTTGGAGTCTTAGCGGATAAGTTAAATATGAGCCAGCAGTATGTGGCAGCAGCCAAAAAAGCCAATGCAATCCTAAATTGCATTAACAGAGATGTACAATCAAAATCAAGTGAGGTACTAATACCACTCTATAAAGCTTTAGTAAGACTACACCTAGAATACTGCATCCAGTTTTAATCACCACACTATAAAAAAAGATGTTGAGACTCTAGGAAAAGTGCAGAGAAGAGGAACCAGGATTAGGGGCCTGGAGACTAAAATATATGAACGGTTACAGGAACTGAGCATGGCTAGTCTAGTGAAGAGAAGGACCAGGGAGACATGATAGCAGTGTTCCAATATTTGAGGGGTTGCCACAGTGAGGAAGAGGTCAAGCTGTTTTCCAAGGCATCTGAAGATCAGACAAGGAATAATGGATGGAAATTGATCAAGAGAGATTCAATTTAGAAATAAGGATAAATTTCTGACAGTGCGAACAATCAACCAATGAAACAGCTTGCCTTCGGAAATTGTGGAAGCTTCATCACTGGAGGCTTTCAAGAAGAGATTGGACTATCATTTGTCAAAAATGGTGTAGGGTCTCCTGCTTGGGTGAGGGACAGAGTTGGTCTAGATGACCTACAAGGTCCCTTCCAAATCTCTTAAATATGTTTAAATATCAATCAAGGACACTTAGGGCTTACAATTAAAAAAATACAGTTTAAACACTAAAAACATTTAAAAACAATAAAAATATCCAAAATAAATATACATAGTAGCCAAGATAATTGGCTAGTTAGCAATACCACCAGGAAGCAGGGCCCATTGGTAATAATTAAGATTACCAATGGCACAATAATGGCAACAAGAATCTTCCCTTCCCTAGGTCAAAGATGAGGAGGAACTTCTAGCCCCTGACCAAATTCTACCTTCTAGGTTGATCCACAATTTTCACAGAAACTCAAAGTCCTTTTTTGCACACTCTTCCCCTTCCCCTCTCTTGTCTCTTTGCCCATGTCTTCTCTTTCCCACCTCCTTCTATCTGGAGAATCATATAAGATTAAAGATCCAGTGTTCCCTCTGGCAAGCTATTTTTCCTAATCTTATTTCTCTATTAATGGCTTCAATTATTGGAGTCTTATTTGACTAGTAATTTGCATTTGGTTTCTAGGAAACCAATAATAAATAAGGTTATGGTTATACTCTTATATATAACTGGCTGTGGATGGTGAACTACAGACATTTTCTTCCTATGCAATTATTTTGTACCTTTTTCCCTTGGTCCCATACAACCCTATCCCTATCCCTATCCCTATCCCTATCCCTA
>JAEANM010010237.1:0-15899 GCA_017656035.1 Myanophis thanlyinensis
CTTGGGGTGTCTCACCCCCCCCCCCCCCCCCCAGTATTTATTTCCAGAGAGTAAATCATCTGTGCACCAAGTTTGGTTGAAATTGGTTGAGGCGTTCCAGAGTTATGCTGGAACATGCACACGTACATCCATTTTTATATAGATTGATAAGAAATAGAAACTATTTTTCAACCATCAAAATTTAGCTGCTAATAATTATGTGCTTTTCTGTTTTAGGCACAGAATCAGGTGGGTGACTTTGTTACCCAGTTCCTCTTTCTCAACCCTAGGAAGAAAGTAGTAGCAAGCCACTTTCAAAAATGTTGCCAAGAAAATAGAAGTACAGGAATAAAGACTGTCTGGAAGCCATGGGGGGGGGAGTTCTTATTTTGAGTGCAAAGGAGAAAGAGATTTGGCTTTTGTTCAACATTTTGTTTTGTTTCTTTGCTCCTTAAGGGCAATGAAAAACAAAATTGTGCAGTCATTCCTATGTGGAAGTAAGGAAGAATGTAAATTTTTTTAAATAATAAACACATTCAAACATTATGTGCTCTACTCTTTAAATCTATCCTATTTCACAAAGATATGTCGTAATCTTAACTCCAGTTGTGTTTTTCTGTATCAGCTTTCAAAGATGGGGCATTGGTCTTACCTGATATGTTCCTTCTTGTTGTGCTGAGAATAGAATCCAAGAATGGGGGTGTCTCCGTCAGTAGATCTAAGACTGAGCCCATCAAATGAGTCCTGCCTGTGCTGGTATCCACAGTTATTCGGCGAAGGAAGGTTGATCAGCTGCATCAGCTCCTATAAGAAAGAACTTCCACCTCCAAACATAATTAGTGAGAGAAAGTTACAATAGGATGGGTTTGGATTCTGTTCTCAGTACAAGAAGTAAGACCAATGCCCCTTCTCCATAGTGCTGAGGAATAGAATCCAAGAATGGGACCTACCAAAGCTGGCTGTCCTATGGATGGGCCCTTACTGATATTTACTGTGCCTCCACAGCATGTACCTGCTGCAATACTCGTCATCCAAATGCCGCATCAGCTGAGGCAAAGGAATCTATCTTGTAGTGCCTAATAAACAGATAGGGTGTAGACTATGTGGCTGCCCTACAAATTTCTTCAATGCTCGCCTGAGTCAACCAAACTGCCATAGTGGCCGCATTCCTAGTAGAGTGCACATTTAATCATGTTGGCACTTGCAACTGTTGGGCCTGATAGGTGGTAGATATGCAAGCCCTTATCCAATGGCCTATTGTGGTAGATGTGACCCTATTGCCTATAGCCCCTGGAAGGAAGGCTACAAAAAGGGATTCAGATTTTCTGAATGGAGACGTGCGTTTTATATATATTCTAAGGGCTCTGCACACATCAGCATATGCCATGATCTCTCCCTATCGTGCGTTGGCCGCGGACAAAAATCTGGAATGATTACTTCCTGGGCCGTATGAAATGATGTATTCACCTTAGGAAGAAAGGAAGGGTCCAACCTCAACACAATCCGGTTGGGGTGAAAGACGCATAAATCTTTCCTGACCGTCAAGGCAGCCAGTTTTGAGATAAGTCTGTCAGACATGATTGCCACTAAAAAGGCAATTCAGTGACAAATGTGTAAACTAGCTTCCTGAAGCAGTTCAAATGGAGCCACCAAAAGGGCCTTGGGTATGTCCCATATGGGAAATCTGTGAATACTTTGGGGTCTGAGGTTGGAGGTTCCTCGAAGAAAGGAGCATACTGTCAACAACTCCAGAGTTCCAAACTTTAATACTGTGGAAACAGCCACCATTTGTTTGCGCAGAGTATTTGAGGAAGGTCCCAGTCCAAGCCATCCTGCAGAAACTCAAGAAGCTGCGTGATGGAAACAGAAAGAGGGCTGGCTCCCAACTTCTTGCACCAGAGACAGAATGTCTTCCATGTGGCCTCATATATCCAAGTAGTAGCTGGCCACCATGATGCTTGAATAGTCTGAATGAACTTGTCAGAGAAGTTATTGAGCATCAGATGTTGCCGCTCAATCTCCAGATGGCCAGTTGCAGCCACTCTGGATCCAGTGCAACATACTGCCCTGTTTGAGCACTAGTTTGTCCCTGGGGATCTGCCAAGGTCTGCAAGTGGACAGATCTACTAGGTCTGCAAACCAGGATCTCCTGGGTCAGTATAGTGCCACCAGAAGAATCTCTGCCCTCTGTGTAGAGTTTGTCTGACAATTCCTGGAATAAGAGGAAGAGGTGGAAATGCATATAATAGGCCTGGAGGCCGTTCGCTGCATAGGGTAACAATCCCCTCTGTGTGGAAAACCGGCTAAAAAATCCTGGCAATTGCTTATTCAGAGGGGATGTGAATAAGTCAATCACTGGAGTGCTGAATCTCATCGTAATTTCGTGGAAGAGATCTGGATGCAGCTGCCATTCTGCATGATCCCCCGTGGTCCAGCTCAACCAGTCAGCTTGAACATTTGCCATTCCGGATATGTGTTGTGCCTTGAGGGAACTTGAGAGCAGAAATGCTTTTCTGCCCAAAGGCCAAGCTTTAGTGCCTTCCTCTTGAGGGACCTCAAGTAGGTGCCACCTTGCCGATTAATATATGCTTAGTGGCTACATTGTCTGTCAGAATTAGAACATCCAGACCTGACATCTGGTGTTTGAATTGCCATAGTGCCAAGTGAATGGCACGCAATTCTAGCCAGTTTATGTTGTTTTCCAAGGTCCTTAGAAGACCATTGGCCCTGGGTCATGAATGTGTTGAGGTGCTCTCCCCAGCCAAAAAGGCTGGTATCCATGGTGATAGAAATGTGATCTGGTTCTCTGAACGAGCCACCTCTTTGAATAGCCAGAGATGTCCTGCACGCAAAGGAGTGGAGGACTTCCAGGGAGACTAGGACCCTGGTGCGCAAATTGCTGCAACCCGCTCTTTGAAACAGCAACAAAAATCATTGAATGGGCCTTGCATGTGATCTAGCCCACGGGACAATGCCAATACATGAAATTATCATGCCAAACAGCTTTGATAAATGTGCCACGGGAACCCTCGAGTGATCACAAATTTCCCTTATTAAGGACCAGATATTCTCCCGGTGCTCGGGTGACAGAAATACCTGGCAGGAAATGGTATCTATAATCACCCCTAGATGCTGAAGGTGGTTGCCAGGCTGAAGGTGACTCTCTTACCCATATTGATGAGAAAGCCATGTGCCTTAAGGGTATCCACGGTTACCTGAATGTCTGAAAGCGTGTGTCGATATGACATCGATTGAATAAGAATATCATCCAGGTAGCACTGAATGCATATGGATAGGGCTCTGAGGTAAGCGCAAATCGGGGCGAGCACCTTAGTGAAGGTTCTGGGGGCCAAGGAAAGACCAAAAGGTAAGGCTCGATATTGAAAGTGATACCCCTTAAAACACAACCTGAGATAGTGCCTGTGAGAATTATAGATAGGGATATGTAAATAGGCCTCAGATAGGTCAATAGAAGCTAGGAAGTCGCCCTTCCTAATAGTCTCCAAAATGGAGCAAAGAATGTGTATTTTAAAGTGGTGGTATTTAATATGCACATTTAATCTCTTGAGGTCTAGAATCGCTCGCTATCCCCCCGAGGCCTTGGGGACTATAAAAATAATGGAATAAAAACACCTGCCCTTTTCAGTTGTAGGAACAGGCTCAATGGCCTGAATATCCAGCAAATGCTGGATACCCTGTTTCATACGAGTTCATTTCACGGGGTCAGAGGGAACTGAACAGGTCGCAAAGCGCCTTGGGGGAATGGAGGTGAATTCTAGAGTCAAGACCTGTCTGAGAGTATTTAAACCCATCTATCAGTGGTTATCAATTCCCACTGGTTTATGAATAGGCCTAGCCTACCCCCAATGGAAACATCTAGGTGGGACCTAGCAGGCTCTATGGAAGGGGTGATCTCCCACTCCCCTAAAGGGCTGTTTAGCTGGGGGTTGAGTCCAGTATCTGCCCTGGAAATGCTCCTGTGGCTGTTCTTGCTGACGGAAATATAGTCACTGAGCGGGGTCAAAGCCCAGATCGCTCCTGGGGAGTGGTTGTCGCATATATGGGATAAATCGTCAATCGAATCTATGACATTGAAGAGGAAGTACTTTTTTCTTTTCTCTGTTCTCCACTAGGAGTGGATCGAGAACCTCCCCAAAGAGCTTGCCACCCTGAAAGGCACTAGAAGCGAGTCTTCATTTTGCCTGCATATCACCCTGCCAATGGCAAAGCCAGAGGAGACAGTGGGATGTGACTGATGAGGCCATGTAGCTGGAGGCAAATCTCACTATGTCAAGAGTGGCATCAGCCAAAAACTGTGTGGCAGCCAATATTTGGTTGAGATCCTGTTGGAGTCTCATATCGCCAGGTGGCAGCCTGTCCTGCATCTGGTGGAGCCAGAGCAGTGTGGCCTGTTGAAAAGGATGGTTGCAGATGCTGCCTGGGCCACCCAGGATGCGGTTTGAAAAGCCGTGCATAGGACCAGGTCCACACATTTGTCCTCTGGCTTCAGGCTGTCTGCAGCATCACTAGAGACTAAAGCAGATGAGACAAGGTTAACAATCGGTTCCTCGATAGAGGAACCTGTAATAAATCCAAAAAATCATCTCCCTGATAGTATTTCTTGACAAATGAATTAGGCGTAGCCTGCAGGCCAGGGCGAAGCCATTGCTTCTTGATAACATCAAATATCAACTGAGGTGTTGGCATTTCTTCATTTGTCAAGATTGGCGAAGAAAAGAGAGCGCTGGGCCCTTGATGTGAAGCAGAAGAGCCAGGCTAGGCAGACCCCAACTCTATGGTTGCCTTTGCCTTGTTCAATATGGATCTGAAAACCTCTGGGGGGGAAAGCCCCACAAAGGCTGGAGGTTCAGGTGTGACTTGCTCATTATCTGACAAGGCCGGGTCCCTATGCTCATCACCTAGAAAGGAGTTCCCACTTTGAACAGATTAGGGGTATGAATGCGAAGCTGGTCTGGACAGGGTACCCTCAAGGGGACAATTGAAAGACAATCCTCCA
This sequence comes from Myanophis thanlyinensis, assembly GCA_017656035.1. Classification (NCBI taxonomy): domain Eukaryota; kingdom Metazoa; phylum Chordata; class Lepidosauria; order Squamata; family Homalopsidae; genus Myanophis; species Myanophis thanlyinensis. The sequence continues at coordinate 4,997 of JAEANM010010237.1, forward strand.
GGTGCAGACCAGGGGGCAGTAGTGGGCCTGCCATCTGAAGGCTGCACTGCAAACCAGCAAAGCCCTGTGCCAAGGCATGGGCTATCATGGAGTTCAGATCAGATAATGCTCCTTGTGAGCCCTCATCATCCCTGAGGCCGACTGCTGTAGGTGTAAATGTGGCCTCAACAATCTTGTGAGTGTCAGGGGTGGGAATCTGTGACAAAAAGGATTGCCTCCTCAGGGGAAAGGGTGAGGTGGGTGGTAGGAGGCAACATCTGAGGGGGAGCTAGTGGGTCTAAGGCCCCTTCTGATTGTAAGCACTTTTCTGCTCTAGAAAATTCACATTCTAGGGATCTGTGCCTGCTGGAGGCCAACTTGTCCTCAGACCTAGGCTTATGGGACTTGCTTTTATGAGGCAGCCCTTTGGAAGGGGTCTTGGAGGAAGATTTAGAGGCTCTGCTACGTTTCTTTTCCCTTGGGAGAAGGTAGGGGCCTCTTGAGACTGACTCGTTTCCATGGTCTCAGTCTGTTGCCTTGGATCACAGGCCATGAGGCAATTTGTCTGTGGGCTGACCCACCAGAAGGGAGGAGAGTAAAAAGAAACCATTGGAATTCAAACCAGTCTTCTTCCCAGAAACAAGTGAAACAACAAAATCTGTCCAATAACTGCTCTGAGGCAAGAGGGGTTTTTTTGTACTTGCTGGGAGGGGTGCTTAATGAGTATGAGCCACAAGTCTGAGCTACTTAAAGGCTCTTCTGTGGAAAGGTATGGAGAAGTATAAATTCAAAAGCCCAAATGGCAAAGGAGGGAAATATCACTCAATTCCTCTGCTTATTAGCAGTCCTGGTGAATTAGTCCTTTAAAATCAGAAAGGGAATCCCCCGCGTTTACTCCAAGATGCAAAAACTCACCACCCCTTGCTCAAAGAGTGCTGTGTGCTACCAATGCTTCCTTCTTTGTCCTCTGTTGCATGCCCCCAAAGCGCTTTTGGCCAAAGCCCTGTGCTGAGCCTCCTCTGCCTAATAGAGACTGAGCATGAATAAAAGCTGCTTCAGTCAAAGACCAGAGCATCCTGCTATCTCCCGTCCCTCTGAGGGCCTCAGGGAGATCTCCGAAGGCTACGTGTGACCGACGGCCCACAGCAGCACCAAATGTCTCAATGGGACTTTCCCAAAGGCCAAAGGTGCAAGAGAAGATGATGAGGGAGGTAACACTTCTGTCTACTTCAGCCGCAAGCCAGCAGCCCACCGATTGCAATCAATTGATGAGTGGCTATCGGAGAAGTGTGGGCATGCCTATTGGTCGAAGGCCTGGCATGGTGTCCTTTCTATCAGGGAAGGCCCAAGGACGAGGAGAGCGAGTAAGGGGGTAAGTGAAATCTCTCCCCCTTGAGGCTCTACGAGGCTATAAGGCCCCAGAACTCTTCGTATGGCTCTCCCCAGCCAGGGAGGCCACAAGAAATGGCCTAGGCTTTCTACCAGTCAGTAGAAGGAAGGCAAATCTAACTGAATTTAAGCAATTTGAGTAGAAAGACTGGAAATAAAATTCAGTAATAGGTGCACTACAAACTCACATCTGAAGATATCTGACTGAGCCAAATAACTGGGTATGCCAGCACAGACAAGACTTATTTGATTGGCTCAGAGACATGTCCATTCTTGGATTCTATTCCTTAGCACTATGGAGAACATTGAAAGAATGCAGCTAATGCTTTTCTTTATCTTCCCCTTGTAAGAAACTCAATATTGAGTTGCTCTAAAATAATTTCTTAACTCTTTTCAACAGTGAATAAGTTGTGTTTGCTTCAGATAATTCTTCTCGTATATTACTACCCTTAACTTACCATTTTTCCTCTGTGTAAACATGCCTTTTCAATTATGTTAAGACAATCCTAATTTTATAATTTAACTTTTTAAACCAGGCTAAAGTCAATATCAAATAACTTACAGATAACAGGTGCAAATATTAATACATAAATCTTTGGTAAAGAAGCTATACGGGACTACCAATTTCCAATCTTATTTCAACATTCTTAATCAAGCAAAGTAACCTTATTACATTCCTTAAAATTTATTTTCCATAAAATAAAATTGAATGCCATATAATAACCCTGAAATATTTCTACTTTATAAACAATATCTAGGGAAGTACATAATTTGACACACTGTTATAAAGGAATCAATTGATAGCAGAAAATATAAAATCCGTATCTTGAATAACACAAGTTCAATCTAACAAAGAAATGTTTGGAAAAGAATACTGATGTAATTAAGTTTACTCATTTGCTAAAGGAAGTATCCATCAATCAATCAATTTTATTTCTTATGTACTTTAGAACATACAAGAACCTTTGTTTTATTAAAAAATTTCACTGCTGTAAAATCTATTGAATATAGTAGATGGAAGACTGCTACATCATTCTGGGAAAAACATTTTTAGTTTTGCTAAAGCAATATGGTATAATCTGTATATACAGTAATTTCCTTCCCCACCAGTTTCAAAGGTGATGTTCCAGAAAGAATTAAAGGTTATGTCATTTACATGTAGATTGAATTGGGAGCCAACTTGCATCAGTGACATACTATATACCTCTGATCACTGGGGTGTATTTATATAAATCACCCATTGAGCTACTATGCCCAATACTAAGAAAGTATTTTTATAAAGGTGCTTTATCAAGGAAAGAAATTTTTTATTCATGACTGTTGTAAGTTTTTTTCCAGAATCATTGTTTTAGGATGGAACTGAAGTCAGATTTAAGTCTATAAACACAAGATATATCTTCCTTTTCAAATATCTAAAATATTTCTCTATCCGAGGTTATATAAGTATTCCCAGAATATCCCAAAATATAAGTATTTTAATTAAAAATTGAAGAGCTGCCTTTAAAGCTATCTTGCTCTTATAATAGCAGACTCTCTTCAAATTTCTCAGTTTGGGTTGATATGATTTGGCTTGCTCAAATCTTAGTTTCATACTTTAGATCTAATTTGGTATGCACTAGGAAAATTATATTTACAGTTAATTCCATGAACATCCATCAGGTTAGGAATTGGTTCCTTGTTTAATAGGATTCAAATTTCTCATTTTGCCATTTTAAGTGAAGAGACCCACCTGATAACCAGTTTTCATGAAATTTAGGAAAAACAGAATCAAAGATTTTTTTTCATAATGCAAGAAAAGATACATTGCATTGGTTTTAAACCAAAAACAGTTAATTTGCTGACATTCTCGCAACATTTCCCATGTCATCCTAATAAAACTTGCTAAAGAAATCTCTGTAAACATTGTACCCGGGAAAGAATCACTTTCAGGTCAGAGATCTACCAAAAAGACTGAAACTGGCACTGGCACAGCTCAAGGTCTTGCACACCTCCACATGTTAGAAGCCTACTTGACTTATATAGAGTCCTCAAACAAGTAAGAATCTTAATCTTTCAAAATTTTAAATCATACTACTCAAGGCTAGCATAGTCTTGTCCTTGTTAAACACAAAGGACTCATCTCTATTCTAATGACAAGAAATCATTCAAAAAAGTTCATGTTTCACATGGATTCATATTTCATATGGATTTTTATCTTCCCCCCATCATCCCTCTTACAACTTAATTTTTAGAAATCTCCAGATGTGTCCCTGAACCTGGGCTTTCATAATCTTTTCAAGACATGGATGCGGTCAATGTACCACAACACTTTAAAAAATCACATTAAAACAAATCTATCAAGATTCTAATGATATCCACTGTGATTTTATAATATCCCTGAAAAGGTGCTTCCAAATTTCTTGGCTATTATAAATCAATAGTTCCTTCGTGCTGTCCAAATTAGGGTAGATACTGTGTGAGGTTACTGAAATTTCAGACTTAGCAAGCTGGCAATACTTCTTCCATTTTTGTAATTTTTAAAAATGCTTGTAACTTTTGAGGATTTGTGAGTGTCATTTGAAAAGAGAATAATATGTGACACTAGATTTTATCACTCGTTAGCAGTCAGGCTGCTAGTATCATAATTAACTAAAGTTTAATGTTACATTTTAAAGCAAGCACAAGGTAATCACAAATAAACCAACTACAAATAGTCTTCAATTTATAACTGATTGCTTAGCAACCATTTAAAGTTATAACAGATTTCCCTGAATGGTCAAGTAACAGTATTTGGCAACTGTATTTATGGGCCTTTGCAGCATCTCATGGTCACATGACCTTAATTTATGACAGTTTTGACAAAAATTGGAATTTACTTACAACTTTTGGCAAGACTGGCCCATAGTGAATCATTTATTTGCTAAACAACCGTGGCATTCATTTAATGACCACTGCAAAAAGGTCGTAAAATTGGGTTGGCCATATGAATGATTTGATTTACAACTGTGATGATTTATGACCATGACCACTGTAGTCATAAGGACTATCTATATATCACTAGACATTATGCATAGCACTGTACCATATCCTGCAGAAATCTTCCCCAAGCTGGTGGCATTCATATATGTTGGACTACAAATCTTACAATATTTAACCATGTGTTAGAAGTTATTATACTAAAATCATTTTTAGCATTCAGAAATATGTTTACATTACTGTTTTGACAACCACAGTATTTTGATTGAAATTGAAAATTTACTTTGCTTCGGTTGCAAGGCCAAGCAACATTACAAAGGGAACAAATGAATGATGATTTGTTTCAGAAAGTTGGGGCTTCATTCATACAAGTAAAGTTTAATTTTTCATTGTTCCTGACAATGTAGAATTGATATTGTAAATATTCCCTGCAGATAGAAAAAGTCGCAACTGCAAGAATGAACAAAGATGAAGAAATCTTAAAGGCAGCCAGGGCAGAACTAAATGAAGCTAGACGCCAGTGGCATCATATGCAAACTGAAATAGACTCTCTTCATGCCATGGTAAGTGTGAGCAAACAGCTACTCTTAAAACTGTTTTCTTCTGTTAATTTCTTCCTCTGTTAACTCACAAGTTTAAACATCTTTGTTATCCCTTCTAATAAGAAGAAGAAGAAGAAGAAAACTGTTCTTTGGGGATTTTAAATAAGGAGACAAAAAATGTCCTTCCATATTAAAGTTTTCTGGGGGAATTTAAATTAATTCATGCATAGGCCTCATGGGGAAAGAAATTATTAGAAATGTAGACATTTCAGTTTAAGAGTTCCTAGCTACTTTCTTCTTGAGAAAACAATGTGGTCACTAACTGATATTGAGAAGTAAATCTATGCTTAGACTATTACTTTATACTGGAAAGGAGAGCAAAGTATAACATTTCTTCATAAAATATTCATAAAATATTTCTTAATTAAAGAAAAACCTTGTGAGCAAAAAAAAATGACAAAAACGAATAATAAATTATCCCTTTATGATGTTTTATAGTGTAGAAAATTTATCTGAAAATGAAGTTAAGGAATTAATTAATGGTATATCTGAGAAGCCCTTTCCTTACCTTGAACATGTGCTTTCAATTCCAACACCTTCTACTAATGTTAAAACTAAAGCCAAAGATGCTCCAGACCAGCACACCAATATGGCCTAACACCGATTAAAACAAATTTATATTGGGAGTCCTCTACTGCACCCTAAGCCTGAGACAATTGAATCCTCTATTAACCCTTTCCAAATTGTCTCAAAGATTTCACAGTCTCTAAAGACAGAGAAAAGGGATCCATCCAGCCCATACTTTCCAACTAGGTGATCTTTCATAAGCTTATCATTTGCTATACATAATTATATATTTCTATATAGTCCCCGCCCTCATTCTGTGTAATGCACAACTCCAAAACTGTTAATAGGGATTCTATTGTTTTATTGTTTCCTGCCTCTCAGTTTTATTTATGAACTTTCATAGTTGTATATACTGTACTCTCTCTCAGATATTCTTCACTGCACAAGTTGATTTGTTGATAGGGTTGTGGGTTTTTTTTTGAAAAGGCATTTTTTAACAATGTCTAAATTTGGTCCTGTTTTTAATATTTTTAAGCATTTTATGCAAATGAAAACCACCCTGGGAACACTTGAGATCAAATATGTATGATAAAAATAATTTCAATAAATATAATACATATATTTATGTCTTTTATTAACCAGCATTTTTAACCAGGACTATCACAATCTAAATAACCCAGCAAAAACCAATGACATTTTGAGAAATTTTACCAGTTCACCTAGTCAATTGTACAAGTCAATTGTTTTTATAGTTTATAAGGTAATGACACTGTTTAAATACAGATTTCATTATGTTTAATCAAAAATTTAGATTTGGATTTTTCTGAAAGTAAGCTTTGTTTTTAAATGGTTTTGGTTTGTTTGGAAGTACACCTTGGCATTTTAATCAGAAACTTCATATAATAGGAAAGGGGGTTGGAGAATTCTCTACGGGCCACAGAACTACGATACCAAACACAGCTCAAGCACTTGGAAACAGAGATTGAAGGTCTGGAGAAGGAGCTCCAAGAAGTGAGGCAGGACATCGAAAAACAACTCCAGCAACATGAAATATTATTAAATTCCAAGATGAGACTTGAGCAGGAAATAGCTACCTATCGCAGTTTGCTGGAGAAGGAAGAGAAAAGGTACCTCTGCCTAAATCAAAGTGACTGTGATTGTTTAGTACATTACATTAGTTGCATACAACACCAGGATTCTTTTGACTGGTGCTTTGTAGAACAAACTACGGTGACTTAGATTCATACATAAAACTAAGTCAGAATGAGGAAGTTCATGTATACCAAGGCAAAATCAAGCCAACACCATTATGCCTCTCTGTTGCATAGGAATCAGATCAATGAAATGAACAAAATTGTCTCCTTGCCTAATAATGAATTGAGGAAATTCTGGATTGGAAAAGAATTTCTGGGAGAACTGAACACTGAGATGGAAGAGATTATTTGAAATATTTATTTATTAATCAAATTTATATAGCCATCTAGTATTGATATGGGCAGGTAGTCCTTGAATTAAAACTGTAATTTCCATTACTAAGCAAGACAGTTGTTGAGTTTTGCCCCATTTTGCCCCACTGGGATCCGTCATAAATATGAGTCAGTTGCCAACTCTTTGAATTTTGATCACATGACCACGGAGATGCTGCAAGTGTGAAAAATGGTCATAAGTCATTTTTCATTGCTGTTGTAACTTCAAATGGTTACTACTAAACAAATTGTTGAAAGTTGAGGGCTATCTGCATATAAATTTGATTAATAAATTAAAAAATGTTGGATATCAGCATCTCTTATGTGATGATATCACATGTGTCACAGCATCACGCTTACTATATGAATTATTAATGTACTTAATTTTCATTTTAGTTGCCCCAAAACAATACCCATGTTGGGGAGAAAGAGAACAGTTAGATAATTAGACAATTAGAAAGCAATTGTTTTCTGGAGAGGCTTACATTTAGATTTAGATTTAGATTATATAAGATTTAGATTGTATGCAAACATGTTTTTGAGGTTAAGAATAATCCCAAATGGTTGTTTTTCCTCTTATTTTTGTATTCTGTTACTTTATGAGGTAATAAAGTAGAACATACTAAAGACTGAAAACAACATACCATAGCATGTTCTTTCAGCATGGCATAGTTTCTCTTCCAGAGTAGTAAAGAAAAAAAACATAGTTATTAAAAGAAAACATCTACAAGAACAAGCTCATTTATTTTTATTGATTTGATTTGATGTCTGGGTTGCTTATCTTGTCTAGAGGAGACCCTGGGCAACTTACAAACATTAAAAACTGGTAAATATTAAAGCAAAAAATAAGTAACATAATGATACTTTACAATTGAAAGATGGGAGGAAGTATAAAGGTAGGATCTTCTCTTAATCTGACAGCCACCTCCAAAATGGGGGGAGGGGGCATCCTCTGGGGAGCCACTTTTTCAGACTCTAATAGAAGATCACGGGAGGGGAGGGTGTTCAATGTTCCAAGCTCATGAATTTCCCTCCTCTTTTTTCCACTTGAATGCAAAAGGAAGAGTTTAAAAAGCCATCATTTTCATCTTTGTATTAACCATAAAGATTGCTCATTGCTTTGGAACTTAAGAAATTGTTCATAAAACAAAAACCAAGAACATCTCCTTTAGGATCTACAATTCAATTCAATTAGAATCTAGGATCTACAATTCAATTAGGATCTCTTTTAGGATCTACAATTCAATCAAAATAGAAGTTTAGGATCATCTCTTATTCATGGATAAAAGTAGAAGCAAGAAATAGATTAATGGAAGTACATTCTCATAACAAACATAATTTACTGAAACCATCAATTGATCAAGTTCAGATGTAACATGTTACAGCATGTTATACAACTATGCTGAGTTTTGTGTTTACAGACTTAGTTCTTTTCTTGGCATATCACAACAGAAGAATCAGAAAGCTATTATCAGGTGCTAGATACTAGATTCTCAATTCAAACATCAGGAAACTATGGCTAATTAAACTACCAATAAACTTCAGCATAATAGTTCAATAAGAAAGATTATGTCTGGACTGGGACATTGCAGGGATAAGGAACTGATTTTCTATATAGCCCCTAGCCCCAAAGGAAGTCAACTGGAGAGTATACTCAATGATGGACAGATCTGAAATCAGATATATATATATCATCCTTTTCCTTCTCTACCTTTCTGCCACTCTCTTTCTCTAGCCAATTCCTTTTCTTCTGGTATCTATGCCCAGTGTAATACATGTGAATAATACTAATCCTAACAACCTAACTGTTGAGAGTATCTCAGCAGCATCCCAAAACCTACAGCATACCTAGAAAAGAAACTAATAAAACCTGGCATTGATAATGCTTGCATGCAGACATTGCAGTACAAATTGTATTGTACAGAGGACATGCACAACAAGAACACTGAGCATTACTAGGCACTCTAGCACAGGAGTGTCAAACTCAATTTAATTGAGCGCCATATCATGGTTGTGCTTTACCTCGGGGGGACTGGGGTAGGCATGGCCAGCATGATGCAACTTGTGTCAGGGTGCATCTGTGGTAGCACAAGCGCTCTGCCAGCTAAAACAGGCTTCCGAGCTTCATTTTCAACTGGGATGGCCTCCTGCAAACCTCTGCCAGGGAAAAAGGAGCTCAGGAGGGCTGCACTGCCCTCACGAGCTCTGTTTTTGGTGGCAGAGGTCCTGCGCTGTTTCCAGGGTTGCCCCTTGGGCCAGATCTAAGCACCCCCGGGCCTTGAGTTTGATACCCCTTACCTAGCACAATGCATAGAATTCATCAATATTTTACTCAGAAAATGTAACACTCCTATTTTACCCTGTATCTTTTTTCTTTCTCTCTAGGTTTCATTATTTAAAACATGAAGAAATGAAAGATATCAGAAAACCTACCACCAGCCGAATAGCATTTATTTTACCTTCATGTGAGTTTATTTAACACTAGAAAATCCACTATTTTATACAAACTTGACTTAAAATGGCACTCCCATTCATTTAAATGAGACTGGAAATATTGCCTCCAATAGGATTTCTACACACACAAAAAAGATATTCTGTAATGTCAGAGTGGGCTGAGTCATTTCAAACTATAAGAGATTCTGTTTTTTTAATGTTAGAAAATTTTCTTCTTAACATTAAAAAAGAATTAGAATAGATCATTTCCCTTTTTGATGTTAAATTTCTTCCCGTAAGCAATAATCATTTTTAGTGAAGAAAAAATGAAAAATCTTTGTGTTTTATAAATATGTATGCATATTGCCATAAATGGGATTATCATATTGGAGAAGAGGAATGTGTCCAGTCATGGACACAGTGCTCATCAACATTTCTTGGCTAGGAAGTCAGTGTTGTCTGAAAACATTTGCTGTGGTCACGGGGCCAGCATGGATATAAGCCAAAGGCGCACAAAACCCTGATACCTTCCCACCAAAGTGGTACCTATTTATCTACTCACATTTGCATGCTCTAAAACTGCTAGGAGGGCAGGAGCTGGGGCAACAATGGGCACTCACCCAGTTGTGTGGTGCTCAGGTCTTGAACTCGGGCTTTCCAGCTGACAAGTTCAGCATCTTTAACCTCTGAGCCACCACGACCCCTAATAAAACACTACCATTGCAGTCAGATCAGACCAGTTATAATAACATAGTGATTTAGTAACTAAATTGCATACACAATGCTTGTGGGATATATGTTCAAAAGAGTAGTTTCCTGGTATAAATGATTTAAAAGGCACCGAAAATAATCCTGGTATACATTTTGAAATACAGAATATTTCTTCTGCATCTTCTAAAACTTTATATTCTAATATATTTTGAATTTTTTTTTCATCTATATAGCAAGCAAGCTAAAAAAACATGAAATTGAAAAAGTGGAAATACTGACAAAGCAAGCAGTCTTAAATGGAGGTGTTGCAAAGCATAGTACAGAAACTCATAATACAATACAGTAAGTTAAATATATGTATGTATGTGTTGTTATAATAACTAATTCATAAAAGTATATACTAGGTGTAGGCCAGTATACTCCTCAACTAAAGAACACAATTTCCATTGCTAAGCAGGGGGTCATTAAGTGAATTGCACTCATTTTATGACCTTTTTGCCACACAAATCTAGCTTCCCCTATTGTTTGTTAGAAGCTGACTGGGAAGGTTGTAAATGCAATCACATGATCACCAGAATGCTGCAGCCATTATAAATATATGCCTATTGCCAAATGCCCAGATTTGTATCAGATGACTGTGGGGATATTGCAATCATTTTATGTGAGAACAGGTCACAAATCACTTTTTTCAGTGCTGTTGTAATTTAGAATGTCACTAAATTAGGGTGACCATATTTTGATTTCCAAAAAAGAGGACAATCGAAAAAAAAAAATCGAAAAAAATAATAAAAAAAAATCGGGAAAAAAAGCGCGGCCTCGAGACACAAATTCCCTTCTTTCTCTCCCTTCTTCCATCCTTCC
>JAEANM010010238.1:4538-15899 GCA_017656035.1 Myanophis thanlyinensis
CTAATGGATCTAATTTATTTCAGACATCAAGGATCATTAGCATATGGAAAGTCTTCTTCCTCCCAATTCCTGCCATATGCTTTAATTCCCAGGATATATTCAGCAAAGCTCTAAATAGTTTTTTATTTAATTACAGAAGTTAGCTGCTGGTCTAACCGAACTGCAAAAGGCTTGCCTTCAACGGTCAAAGGTTAAATATCCATTTACCAAGTGTTCAACCCATGGAAAAGCATCATTCCCTCCACTTTTCCTTTTCCCCTAGATTTCAGGGGAATGGTTTTTAACCTTCCCTTTAATAGAAATCCAATTCTGTTCTCCGGGGAGCAAGCAATTTGCCAGAGAGTTGGAAAAGGCATGTGTTCCATTTGAGATCATTAGAAAATCAATAGGAACCTTGACATCATAAAGTAATTTATTTTCAGATTTTGAAGCTTTGTGTAATATTGACAAAACTATAACACAATTTTTTTTTCCTACAAGAAACAAATAGAAAGAAAAGTGACTTTCCCCTGATTTTTAGTGATAATGCAATTCTCAAGCAATCTATTTTTTTTTCCTTTGAGCAATTTGCTCTGAAGCTGTGCAGTATAGAAAAAAAAGTGGGGTTTTTTTTGTCTATATGCCAATGGAGAAACATTTTGTTGGAACCAAATTCCCACTGTGATGAGTGGAAATTTTACTTCTAAGTAAAGTAAGCATGTTCAGAATCAAGGAAACAGCTGTGGGGGGGGGGGGAGTTGCCTTACTTAAAAAAAAAAAGGAAAAAGGAACCAAACCCAAAGAAACCTCAAATATTGGGATTTTTTTTTCATTTAAAATATTGCATTCCAGGCCTATCAGCAATTAAATTTTGAAGACATTTTAAAATACCATGAGAATGAGATTGAAAAACAGAAGACACATTCGCAACAGAGAGCTATTGAGAAGCCATAACACAAATTTCAATATATTACTTAGTATTTGATGACTAAAAAGGTTTTTCAATCAATGTAGGCTGCACTGATATAGAGAAATGGCAACCGAGTTTATCCCCCTTGTTACAGAATTCCTACAGAATGGATATATTAGCTTCAAGGCCCACATAGTTTGAAGTATGAAAACCAACAACCTTCTCAGTTTTCATGCTTTAGCATGATTTTTAATAAGGAAAGCACAATTTATATTTTTTTCCTTTCAAGTTTTTACTTTCTCTTGACCAAATAGAGCATGACCATTTTTGCAGTTATCTTCATAAACTAGGGACGTGATACACAATAAGCAAGGGAATTCCGCTGCATATGTAATTGCTGATGCCCAAACAATGCTCTATAATAGGGGTGTCAAACTCATGTCGTCATGTCGCTGTCACGTGATGTATTCCCCTCGCTAAACCAGGGGTGGGCATGGCCAGCGCGTGACGCATCCAGCCCACGGGCCGCGAGTTTGATGCCCCAGCTCTACAAGTAGCATTTGGAAAGACATGATATACTCCTCCAAGGCACCAACCTACACCTTTTTATAATTGTGGCTTCTTGCACATGGATTTCAACACCAGTATGTAAAACAATGACACACATTGTGGCATCTTACATTAATTACAATAAGCTTCAAGAGATGTACAGCTTTCTTTTTAACAAAAAATAAAATAAAATAAAGGAAGGTGGGGGAAAACCTATGGATTGCTGAAACTGAATCAGGATTAGTTTTGAAAATACAGTACATCATTCTGAGAATCTGCATGGCCCTGGCTCCTTAATAAAAAATTGATTTCAGCTGACAGCATTTGGAAATATCTAGCGCCTATTCTAATATACTTCCATTATGAAATGCTTCTAACTATATGTTTTTCGGTTTCCCAATTTTGTTTCCTATGTCACTGATTTCGGCATTGGCACGTAGTTCATCAGATTTTCTTCTCTCTCTCTCTCTCTCTCTCTCTTTTGCAGCTCAGCTGAAAAGTGCTATTTTGCTCAAGAGTTTGTATTTTGCCAAGGTCCAACACACTCAGCCCATCTCTCATTACAAGAATTGCTAAACTAATGTTTCATTGCTATGCTGGCTTTACAGAACTGCTGCTTCAATTCTGAGAGGCTATGGTTTGCTTTGATAGTATTTCCAGATAAGTCACTTTCCCCATACTCCAAAAGCCAACTTCCTAAATAATAACAACAACAAATAAATCCACACTGGGAAGCTCCAAGCCATGCACAAATTCAAGGTATAACTACAAGTAGTTCTGGATTTAGTATTGTAATTGAGCCCAGAGTCATAAACATAATCATCACATAATCGACCTGATTTTACATTTTTTTTTTGTGGTGGCCATTGAGCAAACCAAGGGCTTGTTAAGTGAAGCCATTGTCCACAATAGGCATTTTCTGCTGGAAAACAGAAGTAAATTTTATTTATTTTATAGTCTAGTGTCTTTCCCTGTCACAGGTGTTGGGAGTGGTCTTGGAGGTTCCTTGGTCACGCTGTAGTTTACCGTTAGTTTGACAGTTCCTTGATTCTTTGCTTCTTTTTTCCATTTAACATTTGTATTGAGTTATAAAATATTATAAAATACAAAAGTAAATAGAAAATCAGTGGGGAGTTAAAGGGGGAAGAAAAGTGAGGAAGGATAAGAAAAAAGAAAGAAAAAGAAATATTGACTTCCGACTGTCTGTAAAATAAGGCATTAACATCAAATCACAACTTTTTGCTTTTTCATAATAATGTGAACCAGCCATTTCTGTAAAGATCTATCAATCAATGTACTTGGTAAAACCCAAAAAGTTTCATTATTTTCCACTTCAAGTACGAAGTTCAGAAGCTGAATGAATGCTGAGGAGATGTTTTGATCTCCCCATCCCTCCCCTCCCGCCATTTTTGGCTTTTTGATTGTCTCTTTTGAATGGTATGTAGATAATGTTTATATCTATGTGCCTGTTGAGGGCCAATTTGTCATCTTTAAGATGGTCTCTATGTATCACATAGGCAGTTTTCCTTTGCCCATTTTAAACCCAAAGCATTGGTCTGAAGAAAACAACCACTTTTGTTTTCTTAGGATACCTTTGTGGTTTTTGATGTGGCTACTTTCCTTTATGGAATAATAGTATTCATTTTCATTTTTTCCCTCCAAAAATAATGAAGTGGGTAAAAAAGGCTGGCAAGTATGAAGGAGGTGACATCATGAATATGTATTACTCCAGGGGATCCTCTCTTCAGTATTGCTACTGATAGATCACCTATGCCCAGAAGACTGCTACGTATGTGGTTCAGTGATATATTTTTTTCTGCATGTAGATGAATAGAATTGGGAAGACATAAGAGATTATTGTGATATGAATATCTAAAATCATTTTAGTTGACAGATTGACGATCACACTGAAATTCAAATTGCTGCTGATAAGTGCAAACTTCATTTTTGTAGTTCTCTGGGACTGGAGAAACAAAATGTCCTAAACCCCAGTAACTAAAAGAGTTATTGCCTGTTTTATTAACTGTTCTGAGGAAAAGTAACTAACAAACTTGATTCTCTTCATTACTGTTTCTGCACACATATACCTTAGAGAACAGGGGCTGATTTTAAGAATTTGTCATATCTCAAAAATAACTTCCTAGAGCATTTAAAGAGATTTGGACCAACAAGAAAATATTGTGAGGATACACATGATTGACAGTTGACAATTGCTTCTGTACAAATATGAGAATTTCAAAAGCTGTGTTTCCCCCTCTTCTGCTTATCTATTTGATCTTTACATAATAAGAAAGGGCATTTTCCTCAGATAATGAGACAAATCTGGTGAGATTAGTACCTGTAATAACAGAAAAATGACTTTTCTCTGAGCTTCAAAGCCAGAGCAGTACAAAGCAGGGATTTGTTCTTCTTCCTTGATCTATTTTGCTCATGGTCTCAGCACTACTGGATGATAAGTACCTGGTGTTCTTCTGATAACACTATCACATTAAAAAAAAACTCAGGTAAATATATAAAAAGTTGCTGCTTAATTTGACTCCATAATAATTTCTGGGCACTGCTGCTCTGAGACTTCAGTTGGAGTCAGTAACTTGCCTTGAGAAAAAAAAAGGTAATTTAAAAAGCCTCAAGTGGTTTTTTTTAAAGAAGCAACACATGTTCGTTCCATAGATTCTGTAATGTTTTTTTCCTAACTTCTTGTGTCTTTACTACTAGAGTAGTTATAGTGTTATCAGTACAACACTTACATATCTCCCTGCATTTAAATTAATGCATCAAATTATTCAAAATCTGGGAAAAGACAGAGTTAAAAAGCTTTGTGGAAATTCCAGTTATCATTTACCGTACATTTTTTCTTAAATTATAGATAGTTTTAAAATGTATTTCAGATTTTATTTTCCCATTCCTTATCAAAAGTCAATCCTTGAGGGTTTCAACTGCTAAAGTTTGCCATTCTCCATTTTTTGAAATAAAGTCTCATGAGTAGATCCAGATGGATGCAGTAAACTACAATCACATCAGTTTGACATCAATAGCTAAGAAAATCCTGGGAAAGGTAATCAAGCAGTGGTTTTGTGAATCTAGAAATGCACAAGATTACTAGAAGCCAGTGTGAGTTTGTTAAAAACAATTCATGCGAGACAAGCCTATTTTGATAAAGTGACTAAATTAGTGGATCAGGAAAATGTGGTGGATATAATATACTTAGACATCAGGAAGGTATTTGATAAAGTAGACCATAGTCTACTTTTTGATGAGATAAAACAAAATGAGAACGTACCATCATCACTCAGCCTGTAGTCTTCGATTAAACTGTATACATGTAGTGTGGAGTGCAGTGGAGACTCTGTCTAGGGCCCGGTGCTCTTCAACTTTCTAAATGAACTAGACAAAGAGCTGATAAAAGGAGAGCTCATCAAAACTGCAGATGATGCCAAGAGGGGAATTGCTAACCCTTTTCTAAGACAGTTTAGAAGGATTTTGACAGGCTTGATCCTTCAACCCTACCCAACAAGATGCAGTTTAGTGGATAGAAATGTAAGTCCTGCACTTAGACAGAAAAACCAAATGCACAAGTACAGAATGGATGGTAAAGTGACTCAGCAGTAGTAATGGTGACAGGGATCTAGTTGTCCTAAGGGGCCACTATTTAATATGAGCCAGCAGTGTGCTGCACTTGCTAAAAAGGCTAATGCAGTCCTAGGTCGCCTCAATAGAGGGATAGCATCAACATCCCAAAATGTGATAGTATAGCTTTATACTACACTAGTGAGGCCACACTAGTCTTGTCACCAAGATACAACATTAGGCTAGCCTAATGAAGAAAAGGTTTAGGGGTGGTGTGATAGCTGTCTTCTGGTACTTGAAGGGATCTCACAGAGAAGAAAGGGTGACTTTTTCTTCAAAGCATCTGAGGATAGAACAAGAAGCAAAGAAAGGTTTTCCCAGTTGCAATGTATGGCTGTGAAAGTTGGCCCATAAGGAAAGCTGAGCGCCAAAACATTGATGCCTTTTAACTATGGTGCTGGAGAAGACTCCTGTGAGCCCCTCGGACTGTAAGATGATCAAACCAGTCCCAGAGGAGATCAACCCTGACTGTTCTTTAGAAGGCCAGATCCTGAAGATGAAATTCAAATACTTTGGCTACCTAATGAGAAGGAAGGACTCACTGGAGAAGAGCTTAATGATGGGAACAATTGAGGGCAATAGAAGAAGGGAACGGCAGACAATGAGGTGGCCAGATGGAGTCACTGAAGCAGTTGGTGAGCTTAAATGGATTCTGAGGACAGGAAGGCCTGGAGGAATGTTGTCATGGGGTTGCAATGGGTCGGACACAACTTTGCAACTAACAACAACAAATCAAAAAAACTTGTAACTAAGGAGAAATTTCCATACAGTAAGAACTATTGATCAAAGGAAGAGCTTGCCTCCTGGAATTGGGGGTGGTCCATTGCTGGAAGTTTGGACATCCATTTCTCCAGGGTGGTATAAGGTCTCCTGCCTTTGGCAGTGGGTTGACAAGATCTCTAAGATTCCTTCCAGCCCTATGATTCTATGAAAAAAAGGCAAAGCATTCTACTTGGAGTTACTCTTGAAAAGTATCCAGAAACTTTTAACTGCTGCAGGATGTGGCTACATGAGCCATACTGTGTACTCAAAAGAAGGGCACATTTAATACCTTTGCTGCATGAACTGCATGAGAGTATGGGTGCCAGTTTGCTTCCGGGTCTAATTCATAGGGCCAGGGTAGCTTCAGAACTGGGAAGGGAGATGAGCAGTTAAGTATTATGAAAAATAAATAAATAATAAATAGGACATATTAGAAACTATCGCCATCTGCCTAGCTAACTGTGTACTGTTTAAAAAAACAACCACCACCTGATATCGATCTTTAAATTTAAAGTACATGAACTTTAAAACAAGACTGCAAAGCATCATGAGGTTTGCCCAATAATGATCAGGATCATTTTAGTTTTGAAAGAGCAATTTCTGGAAAATGTTAAGCCAGGGGTGTCAAACTCACGGCTTCATGTCATGTGACGTATTGTGACTTCCCCCCCCTTTCGCTAAACTGGGGTGGGCATGGCCAGTGTGTGACGCATCTGGCCCGCAAGTCGCAAGTTTGACATTCCTGCGCTAAGGAATCTTACAGTGCAACAAAGAGCATATTTTATAATAGCCTTGTGCTTAAACACTGATCTGGAAGACATGACCAAAGAGGAACCAAATGAAACATGCTGATTTAAGAGGAACCAACAGTCTGTCAGCCTTCAAAAGCAAATAGTAAATTTTGCTGCAGGCTTTTAGGATTTAAAAAAAAAACTAATTCAGAAGAGTCTAAATAAGATCATTTTGTTATGCTGTAATTCTACATCTGCATCTGGATTGTTGACAATAAGGGAAACTGCCATTAGAATTCTATAAATTAGGACATAAATGAACATTTCAAAGGGCTATTCTGAATGTTGATGTACATTTAAGCATAAAACAGCTTAATTGATTTTTAAGACTGCAAATTCTTAAAAAGAGGTATTTTGGAATATGAAAGGCAGCCACACTTTTTTTAGGGTTGTACAATGCTTCCAATTTTACAGATAACACAATAGCATTAATGACACATACATATGTACCTACATATATACGTACAAACATACATGTACCTCTCCTATTGGGTCATTGTTTCAGATATATTTCCTTATCTAAAGAGAGAAACAGAATGACTAGCAAACTACTAGCAAAAAAACTAGCAAAAAAAAAAAAAAAACCCTAGCAGGAGGGACTTCTAACTTCCTGCAGGCTTTCCCATTGAGTGTCCTTGTGTGGAGCTTCAGAAATCTTCCTTCTCTCCTTTTCTCAAATTCCTGCTGGCTTTTCCACTGACTTTGCTTATGGGAAGCTTGCAGAAAGAAAGTTAGTACAGAAGTTACCAGGAAGTTGTGTACTGAAGGCCAACAGGTAGGTTAGTGGCTATTTCTGGGTGAAGAAGAACAGAGTGGGTGCATGGGAATATGGATTGGAAAGGGTATGAGAGAGTATGCAAAAGGTGCCATGTGGGTTATAAAGGAATGCGGAGGGTGCATGAAGACACAGGTCAATGAAGGCACATATGTGGTGGCACAGGTTGGGTAGGGTTCCTGAGAGTGCACAAGAAGTGGTGCATGGGTCTAAGAGGGTGAACAGCAACACCACAGGTTAGGAGACGAAGCAAGGGATTGTTAGAGTGGCTGGGAAACTGTCATGTTGAAAATGAGGATCATGTGACTACAGAAAATGAGGATCATGTGACTACAGTACTAGCAGCCTAACCAAGTAGCAGCCTGAAGTTATTTCCCCAAATGTCATTCCCTTGGAAGACATGCATCTCGGATTTTGGACATATTCTGTAAGTTAGCACAAAAACTATTACCTGAGGTTGCACAGTTAAAGGTTATAGAAATGAGAATTTTAGTTGTGGATGAATCTTACTGTTGAATAACTTTCATTTTTAAAATTATGAACAAAAGAACTTATATAACTGCACTATTAAATAGCTATACCTCTTGAAGTTTGAATTAGATGTCAAGATGCTTATGTATATAATGGTATGCAAGAAAACGGATTTCTCCTGAAATTTTAGTTGTGACAACTTGCACTTTTATAGCCTTTTATAGCCTACTTAAGGACAGAATGAGAAATGCTTTCAAATGCTCATGGTTGTTTTTTTAACCAGTATCAACACTGTTTAATTAATATGGCATAAAAGTAGCTGCTGCTCATTTTAAGAATCTATCTTGAGGATCAGAGCCTGAGTTAAGTAATCTTTTATTTTAGGTATGCAACTTTGAATGAATTTAATATATTTCATTTAATAAACAAGACTTAAAACATACTCTAGTAGATTCTGTGTGAACTTACCGTATTCTAGCATACCTAGAGTTTATTAAATATAGCCATAAAATTACATTTGTAAAATAAACACAATTAAAAATATAGTAGTTTTATTGTTATCAAATCTATTTAATTTTTTACTTTACCAACTATTTCCAAATTACAAGAAGATTTATATTTACATATATTTGGCACCAGAATTTCTATTACTAAGCAAAGTGATAAGTGAGTTGTGCCCAATTTTACAATCTTTTGCCATGCTTGTGAAGCGAATTAGTGTAGCTGGGAAGAAACTTATGCAGTCGTTACTATCTAGCTTCCTCCATTGACTTTGCTTGTTGGAAGCTGGCTGGGAAAATCTAAATGGTGATCTGATGATCCTGGGACTCTGAAACTATCATAAATTCATGCTAGTTGCAAAGTGCCCAAATTCTGATCACATAATCATGGAGACGCTGCAATGATTCTAAGTGTGAGACTGGTTGTAAATTGCTTTGTTCAATGCTGTTGTCATTTCAAATAGTCACTATATAAATGATAAGTTGAGGATTACTTTTGGCATGCTTGAAGACCACTGTAGAATCTTTTCTTTCTTTGGTCCTAGGATATTTACATTTATATGTCTTGAGAAAATTAAACACTGTAGTAGTTCCTGGTATAATGTGATGGAATGCAGCAAACTGGATACCCAGGAAGGAAGGGGTGCATTGCAGGGAATAAGAAGTACCTCTATTCAGATATGTTACGTGAGAGAAGGAGGGTGAAGACAGCCCCTTCCTAATAGTTCTCAGAATATATGTTTGATGTAGATAGTATAGTACTTCAGTTTTGCAAGATTCTGTCTATAAAAAAACTCTGCTTGGAAAAATCACCAGTGATGGCAAACCTTTTAGAGACCAAGTGACCAAACTGCAAGTCTCTCTCTCTGTCTCTGTTGCGCGTGTGCGCGGGTGGAGTGAAATGCTGAAGACCAGCTGGCCGGCGGGGTGGCGGGGCATCACAACACCAGTGATGTGATCTGCAGCTCTGCAGGAGGCGAGATCTTTTTCTTTTGCGAAAGTTGCAATTGATCGACTGAACTTTTTTTTTAGTCCCACAAACTTCTGTTTCCCTGCAAACGATGGTGAGAAATGTGGCGGAGAAATCACAATGGAACTGAGCTGGGGTGACAGCACACGTGCCCACAGGGAGGGCTCTGAGTGCCACCTCTGGCACGCATGCCATAGGTTCGCCACCACTGCCATATGCCTTTCCTTAAGTTTGCGCCTGACTTAAACCAACAGGAGATGATGTTGATAAATTAACATCATCTCCTGTTCTACTTCTCTGTTCTACTCCACTAATGTATCTCTGAAGTCTAAGAAATTCAAAAGACGTTATCCATGAATTATCAGCATTCTTATGCAAATATTTGAAGCTAACCAAAATACAGGGTGAACTGGGTCTGTGTGGAACTCAGGCAGTCTGGATATTTTAAGTTGCTAATTGTAACACTTCTGAAATCCATACTTCTTTATATTAAATAATCAAAGAAATAATGGCTTTCCCCACTTTGCAACTTCAAATTCTGCAGGTTTACTATTTATTTGTAAAGAAAAACATATACAAAATGTTTTGAGGGTCAGATAAGGAACAAGAATGTTTGGTTTATTTATCCCATATTTATACTGCCACATTTATCCCCTTTTTTGGCCTAGAAAAAGGGGGGTGGGAATGCTAGGGAACATAGAAGGAATGAAAAACAGAGAGTAAGTAGCAACAAGTGGGATAGATTCAATTATACAAGGAATGGGTGAACCGCTGGAAGACTTGAAGGTCCAAGCTGAGGACAGAGCATCCTAGAGAAAATCTATCTATTTATGTGATCACTAAGAGTCAACACTGACTTGAAGGCACATAATCACCATCAATCAAAAAGACTTTGGTTTGCACTAATGATGCCATAGGTCAGTGCTGACACTAGATATACTAGCAATAAATCACACACATTTATCTTCTTTCTGAATAGCTAATTATTGCCAACTATGGGATGAGAGATCACCTTGGAATATGAGGCCCAGGAGATTCTCCAGCTAGTTACTCATCTATTTGATATTGATTTTTTTTTTCTGAGGGGTAAGCTTAAGTGAATCCTGCCTTTCAAGCAATAGAAATGACATTCCACACTTTAGAGACAAATCAAAAAATGCACATAATTAGGCATATATTGTCTTTTGAAGTAATCACATAATAGCTATTAAATTCCCCCCCCCATCTCAATGTCAAACTAAATATTACTATTATTTTTAATTCTTTCTCTTAATTAAGGAATGATATATTTCTCTTTGGAGATATGCAAGGTGTGCATATGTATAATATTGTAAAAAAAACAACAATTCCTGGTTGCTTTTCAACAGTGATCAGCTTTGATGCTTTGTGATTGACCACAGATCTGGTCAATTAAGGCAATTTGTATGTTCCCCCCCCCAAAAAAAAAAACTTCAAGGATTCCAAAGGAAGATGAATAGGTTAAGACTATAAAGGAAAATGAAAGACAAGTTTGTTGAGCAGCCTTTAATTAAAAGTCATTTGGGAAGAGAATGAAATGCCCTTTTTGAAATGCCAGTAGGATATTAACATCTCATCAAATAGGGTTAAATCTTTGTTCAAATCTCCACTCCGTCCCAAGACTCATAGAGAGCTTTAAGAACAGTCATTAAATACAAAATGGAGTTATGAAGAGAAAAGAAGAACTATGTTCGATGACTTGGGCAACTTGGAAATGGGCAAGATCTAGAAGTGGCAACATGAATGGGACTTTTCAGGTAAAACAAATGCAGTTCTTCTGTTGGAAAAGAACAAAGTAGATTTCCTCATGATGTGTTGTTTCGTTTCTGGCCTTTGAAATTATTTTACCACTGTATCTTACTCTTTAAGTAAAAGCTGCAGAGAATACTCCCCCTTGGCCAGAGGTGAAATTCAGCCGGTTCGCACGGGTTCTAGAACCGGTTATTAGAAGAAATCTCCTTTTGTTTTTTTCCCACTTTGCAGGGTTAATCCTATAAAGATTAACTTTA
>JAEANM010010239.1:0-15898 GCA_017656035.1 Myanophis thanlyinensis
CTTAAATAATCTACCTCTCTTAACCACTCCATAATCTCCCTCCCTTTCTATACTACCCCCTTTGCCTACTACCTCACGAGCATCAAAAACACATTTCACTGCATTTCGTACTATGTATGTGTATGTATGTGATGAATAAATTTGATTTGATTTGATTTGATTTGATAGTATAGTATCCTTTGGAGGAGATATTTTTGAACATTTTTGATGTCTTTTTAGTAGAGTCTTATTATAGATTGTTGCAGATTAATACTAAATAGGTTGAAAAGTTTGTGCACACAATGGCGAATCCACAGTCAGTTTTTACATTCAGTTAGATCCCAAAGCAGAACAATTCATATGCTGACTGGGGAATTCTGGGAGTTGAAGTCCAGGCATCTTGCCAAGGTTGAAAAGATAAACAATAGCAGCTCTTCTAGTAATTTTCTTTCATCAGCTATCAAGGTATTCTAGGCAATCTCTTTGAGGCCTTCACTTCATTGTTTATTTTATTTTCATGCCCGAGGGCTATGGTTTGTGTTAATCAGGATTGGTATTTCTGTTATGCTATTTGAGGGTAGGCAAGTATGTATTTCAAAGCTCATGCTAGAATTTGGAGAGCTCAGTGAGATGAAACAGTATACAGAGAACAAGATAGTGAAGAGCAGGAAGAAAAAATTGCATCCAGTAAAGAGACAAGATTTAGCTCTGAATCTACATCTAAGGACAAACCTTAGACAGTGAGCAAGAAGATAGGTCTTTGCTTAAAATGAAAGCAATATATTTCCTTCTAGGGAGTAACATCAGATTTGAAAACAATAGTGAATATGTCAGTTGGAATAGTGGCTGTTAATCAAGGACTGCAGTTTAGTAACTAGATATATATATTTTGCCTTATTCCTGGCAGCTAAGGAACTTGCCTTTCATTCATCTCACAATAATAATCCACTTTGGTAAATTGGGCACTAAGAGTGATTCATCCAAAGTCACTGAATAAGCTCTGTTGTAAATGAGTCTTCCCAATGATAGTCTAGTATTGCCACAGTACTTGGTACTGGGCTACAAATCATTTTTAGAATATACGTTTATTGCCTTTGTTATGTTGGACATGCTTTTAACAAAAAAGAGGGTTATACATTTAAGGATAATTTATTAGGCAGTTAGCTTCAGCAATAAGCTTTGGTTTTCTCTATTACTTTTCTGCATTTTTTACAAATTACTTCGTTTTCCCATGGCTTCCTGGCACATGATTAATAAAAGGGAGGACAAGAAGATTGAGTAATTTTGGGCAATCCCTCAAAGTACTGCACATGTGCATTTTTTTAAAAAAAAATATTTTTGTAGTGCCAGGCACAGAATGACTGCTTGACATTATAAAAACCAAACATTAAAAATAATAAAACCAAGATGAATACCATAAACTTATATCTGTGGCTTTATTATCCTTCTCATCTTTTCTACTACCTTCTCCTATTGGTATCTTATGGTTATATTACTTTGTTGTTTGAACGTACACTGAGAGCTTTTGTAGCAGACACAAATCCCTTGTGTATCCTATCACACTTGGTCAATACATCTATTGTTCTATTTTGTTCTGTTTTGTTCTGTCCCGTTCCGGTCCGTTCCATTCCATTCCACTTTAGTACAAAGGCACTAAAATACTATGTTGATTATTCATTCCTCGAATGTCTCTGGAATGGTCTTAAATAGTTTCTCAAAGGAAATAATGGGGGTGCTAGCCAGACTTACACAGAAGGAATGCTTTATAGGTTAACAGAAGGATTTTTGAATTGTACCCAGAAACCTTTTGACTAGCATTGTAGCAATCCTAGAACAAGTATTGCTTAAATGGCTGTACACCGCCCCGAGTCCCTGTGGGAGAGGTATATAAATTAAATTAATAAAATAAATAAATAAAATAAACTATGATGACTTTGACTTGCCTGTATGTAGCTTGTTATATTTTGTACTCGTTGGCAATTTCTGAGTGGTCTTGAAAGGCTGCACAAAGGAAGCACATTGCTGTAATACAAACTGGTAGTGGTAAATGTATGAGTCTCAACAGCCTTCCCTAAAAAGGAAAAGTATAATAATTCTCCAGAATTATTGGCTCAAAGGATGGCTTTTTGAGGAGAACGTGCATCATTGCTTCTTTCAAGGCCAGTGAAAACATATCTCTCTCAGTGAAGAGAACTGTTTCCAGGACCAGAATTGTCATAATCCCACACTTTCCTAAAATAGTCAGGAGAGACCTAGATTATATTCTGAGAGATCAGATTGACCCCAATCCTGCTGGCTTTTTATAAGAGTCTGAAAATGTGCTTTTGCCATCTGTCATGAGAACCTGGAAGTGGAGTAGAATCTATATTGAGTGCGGTTGATCCATGTAAGAATATCTTAGCTGTGGATTTTATTGATTTTTATAGTTGTTTATGTTTTTATTGTTCTTAAATTGTGTTGAAGGAATTGTCAGATCCTCAAAGAAGATTGTTCCTTTAGTTTACAAGAAAAAAAAATAAAAATAAAAAATGTCTTAGATAAGAAAAAGCACATGTATTTCATGGTTTTATAATCACACCAGTTCATAAATACATCATTCTTTTTCAGAAAAGTGATAAACTGCATATTGATTATGGTCATCCCGATGCAAGCACCGTAGGAACTAGGTAAAGTTCTTGAGAATTATCTTGAAAAAACCCCAAGATGTTCTTCAATGTCTTTCCCAGCGTCCTCAGCCGTAATGAAGAAAAAGTAGCGCTCATTAGGCAACTCCTCCAAACACAATACGCAAAAAGTCATAATGAAGAAAAACTAGTGTTTATTAGGCAATTCCCCCCCAACAAGCCTATTTTACTGAAATAAAACATGATTTCCACAGAAATCTGCTGTAATTAGTTGCTCTGAAAAGTTGAAAATATTAAAAACTATAAACGTTAAGAAAAGCTCCACAGGGTGAATTTATAATATTTTAAACTAAAAGCGAGTAAGATAGTGGGAATGACTTTCTAATGAGACAAAGGCAAATGTAGCTATAGGATAGTTGAGATATTCAGTGCTTCAGCAATTAGCTTAACAAAACAATTGCTAGATAAAAGGCTGTAAATGCTGTTAAAAATAGGACCAAAAACTGTCACTTTGCATGCATTTTTTTTCTTTTGTTGTATAGGAGTTCCTGTCACTAACTTGTACTTGTTATATACAAGCATCATTAAAATTCTGCGGCTCCAGTTTCTTTGTATTATGCACTATTATGTTAATTTTAAACCTATTGTGAATTATTGAAATATTAATTATTTGTATCCTTTCATATACATGTTCTGATCTGCAGCAGCTGAAGTTCTCTAATATGCCTGTTTTCCAGGTTAGGCAAATACTAGCCTAGTCAGACACTACATATCTCAACAGAAAAATATTAGCATTTTTTTCCTTTTGGATTTTAGAAGTACAATCAGCTAATATACTGCTTTTTGTGTTTTTAGTTCTCGAAGAAGAACATTAAGAGAGACTCCTCCTTTACTTAAGAAATGTCCTGAAAACAACTTACAGAAAATAGGTGAAAAACCAGCTGAACGACGTATACCCATGCGGATAAAGATTGCTGTGTTTTGTATCTTTGTTTTCCTTCTCTTTGTGTATGTAACTATGGAAAACAGTCCATTCACAACCTTCTTTAGCAGAAAATGAGTGCCACCCTTCTTGAGAGATGGGTGGGAAGACCAAGGAAGGCAATTTGGTTAGCTGTTTAGGAACAAGTGATTTCAGTAACTCATTAAACAGCAGTTGGGATAATCCAGTTTGTGTGTGTGTGTATTTTAAAGTTTTCTTTTAAATGTTTCTCTAAACTAGAAGATGGAGCAGCATTTAATTCTTTACTAGTTCTGTCAACTGCATAATTTGCAGGGAGATTCTTAATCTGTTTTATGAAAGAATTTCATCTGGTATATTGTCCCTATCAGGCTCCAGAAATTAAGAAAGACATGCTGAGGTTTTTCTAAGCAGTTTTCTTTATTGTTCCTTACCTATAGACAGAAACTTTTCCAAATTAAAGCAGATTATTTTCACCATTTAAACACATAATCTGAGAATTTCTAAGAAGGAATTCTTAACTCTCTTCCTCCACAGATACTATCTAAACCTTGCTGTCTTTTTATCCTCTCGAATGCACCTCCTGTGAATCCAGACTACATGAATGATTCTGTTAGTAATTTCTCCCTTCCCCCCAGCCTTATCTGTAATACATGAAGAGGTCTTCTTGTTCCCCAGTGCAGAGAGCTGTCAAAAAGGGTCACTATTGCAATCACCCATCCAATGGCCCTCCACTCTCTAATGTGTGCAACATGTAAAAAGGGTACAAAGATCCGATTGTGTGGTTGTGGCTGACATATTGCTCATTTAGGGTGCTGTAGGTTACTCTGCTAGAGAACTAGGTTCAATAAACTTCACCTCATCTTGATTCCTTAGCTCAATAGCAATAGCACTTACCACTTCATAGTGCTTTACAGCCCTCTCTAAGCAATTTACAGAGTCAGCATATTGCTCCAACAATCTGGATCCTCATTTTACCGACTTCAGAAAGATGGAAGGCTTGAGCTGGTTAGAATCGAACTGGCAGTCAGCAAAATAAGCCTGCAATACTGCATTCTAACCACTGTGCCACCACAGCTCTTCAAGCTCAAGTAAAAGCATTCCTCACTTTGCGTAGGATAAGGGTACAGGCTACTTCTGGCTGGATCTGAAAGGAAGAAGCCACCTAGGTTACCTCGGAGAGACAATAGCTTACTCTATGAGAAAACTTTCTTATTAAGGCTTGCAGGCACTGCTTAAATTCACCAAACTCAACACAGAATAAGCTTTATTGCTTGCTTTGTGATTAGTATCCTAAATTTGGCATAAGGATTTAATTTCAGAAAAGTGCATTTCTTTAAAAGTTACCTGTACTATGGTGATATTATCCATTCTGGACTCAGAGTTTGATCTTGAATGTATGAAAGCTGTATTCATAATTGCCAACCAGCTTTACAAACTTAGGCCTAAGCTTTTTAAAATTACTTTTTTAATCTAAAAACATCACCCTAAGTTTCAATTTGTCTTTCTTTATTTTAATTGGTAGAAGAAATTGAAATACAAAGTTGAGCATTTGCAACTGCGGTAACGTGGCTTTGACAATCATAGGAGCTCATAGATGAGAAGAGCTGAAAAGTTACATGCTGAAAATATATTTCCTATAAGTGCCAGGTTCTTTGTGCAATTTCTACAGTATCTAATGAGGTGCTCTATTATGCTTCTCTCCTCCCATCTTTCTAAATTGCACACCTTGCGTTTTTATTCTGTAGCAATAGAAGCACAAGCAGTAATCTAACTCTCATAGATTTCCAATGAATACTTCCTGTGATTACCTCTTGACATAAGATTTAGTGAGAAGGAGACTGTTTGACACATCTTCACATATCCATACAAATGATATTGTACTATTTCACTGTAATAATGTACATACAAGAATGGAGAAAGTATAAATGAGTTGAATTCTAATTTTTATTTATTTATTCATCAAAGTTAAAGTTATATGGCTGCTCATCTCGCATAAAAGTGACATAAAAGTGACTCTAGATGGGTACAACAAGACTGTACAACAGTTAATATATTAAAACAATTACAATTAAAAATTACTAATCAAAATGGCTAAGAAAGAAAAGCAGATATTAATAACAATGAAGGTCATCTTTACCTCACCAGTGGCCTGGAGCCCCAGCCATGATGGTATAACCAGGTTTTGAGGGACTTCCAGAAATCAATAGGAATGGAGCCAGCCTCACTTTTGTAGAGTAGAGTAGGGAATGAGTAACTGTAAGCAGAGCACCCCAGTCTAGGAATGGGTGCAACTAGCATACAATTCAAAATTTTGCAAAGGCCCTCTTAGCCATGACTACTATCTACTCATCAAGTAGGAGTTGTGAGTCTAGAAGAACTACTAAGTTTTTAAGACAGCAGAGTCCACATTTTGGACAGAGAGGACTGCTGGTTTGAAAGAGGGTTCAAAGGGGTCATCTATGTCAAAACTGAACATTCTCTCTCAATGGGTGGGGGGGATACAATGTCATCTATCTCCAGTCTGCAACACAGTCCTTTCAGCAGTTTCAAGAAGGCTCCACACCCATTTGCACACTCAAGAAGACACAGATAAATCTCCAAGTGTCCTCAACAACTCTCTAAAAGAATGCAAATGACCAGCTGTGTGCAAGGAATATATATCTTTCGATTCCCTACCATCCATTCAGAGCTGAAGACATTTCTTGGATGAGAAGCAAAACATCTTCAAAGGAAAACAAGAAAGTTCAGTTGCCTCTTGAAAAATCACCTTTGGGACAACCATGACCTGGATGACTGAGAATCTCCATACACGTCACATGTAGATGTTGAACAGGAATGCACCAAAGCCTTCAACCTACAAATGAGGGGCCAAGGATGAGATCTCTCCTATGTAATCACGGATTGGAAATCTCAGAGAAAGGTCTTTGTTTTGCTCACAAATTCTTGCCTTTCTTATTTCTTTGCTGTAAATGAAAGCTTCCAATTATCTGCCTAATGACTTCAATTACCAATTCAGTAATGACCAGAACCAAAATATACATTTATTTCATTTATGTAGCTGTTTAGAGCAGGGGTGTCAAACTCAAGGCCCATCTGGTCCATGGGGTACTTAGATCTGGCCTGCACAGTATTTAGATCTGGCCTGCAGGGCCACCCTGGAAACAGCGAAGAACTAGCCCGCAGTCCTTCTGCCACTGAAAACAGGCTCCCAAGCTCCATTTTTGGCTGCCATGGCCTCCTGCAACCCTCTGCCAGTGAAAATGAAGCTCTGTTTTCACTGGCAGAGGGTTGCAGGATGCTGTGGCAGCTGAAAACGGAGCTCGGGAGCCCATTTTCGCTGGCAGAGCACTTGGGCCACCACAAGTACTCCTGACAGGAGTAATATAGAGCTGGCCACGCACACCCTAGCCACACACATCCTGCCCTCCTGAAGTCAAACACAACCCTGATATGGCCCTCAATGAAATTGAGTTTGATACCCTGGTTTAGAGTGTCCAACATGCTTACATCCATTATTACAATAACCACAATGTTCTTGTTAGATCCTACGATAAAGGAGAAGCACAGACCTGGATCCGAAAGGAACTTCTTTATTGCTGGCTGGATTCGTCTGCCTGGGCTGCAGGCAAGCAGCTCCCTTTATATGGGAGCGAACTGCCTGCAGCCAAAAAGTAGATTTTCCCATGGTACTTGCAGACTAGATGGAAGACTTCGTTTATACATGTGCAGACATAACACCCCTCCCTGCCTGGCTGGCACTGACTGTCCTGGCTCCTGCAACATGCGTACTCCTCAAGATAGGTTGGGTGGCAGTGCACCCTCTCTGATCTGTACATGCCTGGCCTTATTTCTTCTGCAACATCACCAGAGTTGGTCATGTGGGGAAGTCTCTCTGCTGCCTGGTCTCTCCGCAGCTGTTGGGCCTCCGCAGCAGGTGTCTCCAATAGTCTTCACAGTCTGGTCCCAGGTAGGAGAGAGGTTGTTTTGTATTCTGGGGGTGGGGGAGTTGTGTGGTATCGGGGTTTGTTTCTGTCTGTTCCATAGTGGCCTCCCTCCCCCCTTGGTCTCTTTCTAGTTCTGTTAATCTGCTTCTTAACTGGTCAATATGTCTCTTCCATTCCCTGCCATCTGACAGGAGAATGATGTACAAGTGGGGGCCTGTGGTTCTGGTGACTCGCCCTGGGACCCAATTGGGGTATCCTGTATAGTTCCAGGCATAGATGGCCTTCCCCAGTCAGAAAGTTCTTACAGTTGTTGTGTTTTCCTCTTGTTGGGCCATGGCATGCTCTGAGTGTAAACAGTCAATCCCAATTTGGAGCTTTTGGCCCATTAGTAGTTTGGCAGGGCGAGCATTCATTGTTGTGTTTGGTGTGACATGTTATAGTAGGAGATGTTTATTTTCTGTTGCAAGTCTCCCGGTCCCATTCTGCCAAGGGATTCTTTGGCGGATCTGACAGCTCGTTCTACCATGCCATTCCTGGCTGGATGGAAGGGGGCCGAGGTGGCATGTCTGATCCCTTGGCTTGTTAGGTATTCCTTGAATTTGTGTGCGGTGAACTGTGGTCCGTTGTCAGTCACTATGATGTCTTGCAGGCCATGTGTCCCAAATAACTGCTGCAGTGTGTTGATGATGCTTTCTATGGTTGTTGTCATCATTTGTTGAATTTCTAACCATTTCAAATATGCATTGATTATGAGCAGCATTTGTCCTTGCACCAATCCTGCAAAGTCCATGCATAAATGAGACCATGTTTTTTTTGGGGTCATCCCATCTTGTGGCGCTTGCAGTCAGAAATGCTGGACGTGACTGTTGGTATGGGTTGCACAGCTTCACTCACTTCTTGATGCCCGCATCCATTTCTGGCCACCATACCTAACTTCTGGCTAGTGCCTTCATGCACACTATGCCCAGATGGCCCTCGTGGAGGTTGTCCATTATTCTGTTTTGTAGTTTTGTGGGAATAACTACTCGATTCCCCCACATAAGGCATCTCTGCTGCACTGACAGCTCATGCTAGTGGTTTTTGAATTTTTTGAATTCTATGCCTGGTGTCTGTTCCGGCCAGCCTTTCCACACCCATTGGAGCACTTTGGATAGTGTTCTATCAGTTTTAGTTTCCTTTTCTATGTCTGACACCGATATGGGGTTTTCTCTCATGGTGTCTTTGAGTAGAATTTGTGAGGCTGGTGTGGGGTCTTCTACTGTAGTTCGGAGAGAGCATCTGCTGAGTGCATCTGCATGCGTGATCTCTGTGCCCAGTCTGTGTGTTAGCATGTAGCTATAGGTGGCCAGGAATTCAGTCCAATGGGTCATTCTGGTGGACAATATCTGGGGTGTCTGTTTGTCCCCCACAATGAGTCCTAGCAGCAGTTTGTGGTCTGTGATCAGCTGGAAATTTCGTCCGTGTCAGTATTTGTGAAATCTTTTAACTCCAGCCACTGCTGCTAGTAGTTCTTTGCTGAATTGGCTTTAATTCTGTTCAGCTGCTGATAGAGTTTGTGAAAAGAATGCTATGGAGGCTTCATGATTGTCTGGTAGTTGGTAGTTGCACTGACTCTGAATGGTGAGATGTCGCAGGTGAGGGTTAGCGGAAGGTTTTCATCATATTGTGTAAACAAGCTTTTGGACGAGATTAGGTTTTTTTACTGCTTTGAAAGCTCTGTCTTCTGCTTGGCCCCATGTCCAGGTTGCATGTTTGTCTAGGAGGCAACGCAGCTGCTCAGCTACTGTGGCTTTCTGCTTCAGGAATATGCTATAAAAGTTTAATAGTCCTAAGAAAGCCCATAAGTTTTATTTTGGGAAGTGTGTACCTTTTGGATTGCCTTGATTTTCTCATGTGTGGGGTGGATTGCAGCTGTATTTATTCTGTAGCCCAGGAATTCCACTTCTGGGACTGCAATTTGACACTTCTCCTACTTGACTTTTAGTCCAACTTTCTGAAAACTTCCCAGTGTTGTTCAGAGCCTGCTATTTAGTTCGGTTTTGTTGGTGGCAGAGATCAAGACATTGTCAAAAAAGGGGATGACACCCGGGATATTCTGCAAGAGACATTCCATGAGTGATTGGAACAACCATGGTGCTATGCTGACTCCAAACTGGAGCTGGTGGCATTTCAAGGCTCCCTTATGCATAACAATTGTCTGGGCATCTGCTGTTTCTTTGTCGACCAGCAGTTGCTGGTAGGCTTGAGCCAGGTCAAGTTTTGCAAAGATTTTGCCCTGGCCCAGGGAGTGTAGGAGATGTTGCATGACCGGGATGGGATAGGCATGCATTTGTAGTGCTTTGTTAATGGTGCACTTGTAGTCAGCACAAATTTGCACTGATCCGTTGTGTTTGATAGGGGTTACGATGGAGATTTCCCATCTGGCATGGTCAATGGGTTCTAAAATGCCTTGCTTGACCAGTTTATCAATCTGTTCATCCACTTTAGGATTTAATGCAAAGGGGACCCTCCTAGGCTTCAATCTGATGGATTGAAGAAATCGTGGTCCCCTGGTATTTCCCATGCTCACTGTTAAAGACATCTTCAAAGTCCTTGGTGATGTCCTTGATGATGTTGGTCTGGTCTGTGAAGCTGAGGACTCCTGAGATGTCTAGTCCTAGGGCATCAAACCAGTTGACTCCCAATGGGCTTGGTAGGTCTCATTTAACTATTATGAGTGGCAGCTTGCTGAGAATTCTTTGTAGGTGACTTGGAATTCTTCGGTTCTTACGATGGGCATGCAATTCCCCTGGTAGTCTCACAGAATGGTTTTAAATTTGTAAGGTCCTTTGGGTAGATGTGTGGCACTAGTTTCTTTGTTTTGTCCCAGGCCATGATACTTAGTGCCGATCCTGTGTCCACTTCCATCATTCATGGGCTTCCATGTATGCTGACCATGGTTCTGATCTTCGGTTGTCAGCTTTTTTTTTTTTTTTTTTGGCGTGGCGGCTTCAGCGGTTTGGTGTGCCTCGGTTATGATGGTGTAGCATCCGTCGTTCTTTGGCTTTGCTCTGGGTTGTCCCCACCTCGATGGTCCTGTTATTTGGTTTTGCTGGGGGTAGTGCAGTCCGGTTGCTGAGCAGGAAGGCTTGACAGACTGGACAGGTGCCCTTTCTTTTGGCACATCCTGCAGAAGGCATGTTGGTGGTGGCAGTTGGTGCGGCATGGTTCCCAGCACAGCCTCAACACATGGTTTGGCAGGTCTTGGCGGTCATCTTTGGTCCTTGATTAGGTTTGATCTTGTGGACATTGTCCTCTTTGGCTGAGTCTGTATCACCACCATCTTCTGCTTCCCCATGGTGAATAGATGCCGGTTGCCACTGGGGCTGTAGATTGCTGCTCCCTGGCTTAGGTGCTTTGCTGGTAGACTCGGCTGTGATGGCCTCTTCAAATGCTATTTGGAGTGTGAGGGTGCTTTGGGTTAACAGTCTTCTTTGTAGCTTGTCATCGATGAGGCCGCATACTAGTCAGTCTTTCAGGCTTTTATCTACCTCAGTTAAATTGCATTGCATCACAGCTTCCCGGAGAATCTGTGATGCCTTCTCCTTCTTTCTGATTCCTGCTATAGAATGCATGGCACTGGGCCAACTCCGTGGTTGGGGTGCATAATGGGCTCTCAGTTTTTCTTGTAGTGTAGTCCAGGACACTTCAGTCATGCACTGGGGGAATGCTAGCACTCTGGACATTGCAAAGATCTGTGGTCCACAATGGTTTAAGAATAAGGCTAGATTCCGCTCATCAGAAATATCTATGAGTTTGTTTGTTTGTAATAAAAATCCAAAGTGGAGAATGAAAGCATCCCATGTTTCCATTTTCACATCAAATTACACAAAAGTGGTGGCTGCAGACATCTCGGTGGCTGGTGGCTTCCTTAGTCCCTTTGTTCGGTCTGGTCTTATTCTCCAGATCCCACTTTCTTTGCCAGTATTAGATCCATGATAAAGGAGAGGCACAGACCTGTATCTGAAAGGAACTTCTTTATTGCTGGCTGAATTCATCTGCCTGGGCTGCAGGCAAGTGGCTCCCTTTATATGGGAGTGGACTACCTGCAGCCAACACAAAAACTAGATTTTCCCACGGCACATGCAGACTAGATGGAAGACTTCGTCTGTGCATGCGCAGACACAACAGTTTTCTAAGGTAAAACCTGGCATTTCCAGTTGACTTGGAGCTCCAGTGGTAGCATATTGTGCTGGAGGTGGTTGGCTGAATGAGGGACAAAACCCTACCCTCATATGGTCCACACTCCTGATTTTTAATCTTTATTTATTTGTTGTTAGTTTTATGTTTCTAATGCTTTTATACTTATATAAAAGCCATTGTAAGCTGTTTAGGGTGATTCTGGATAATGAGATGGATGGTATATACACTGAATTAATAAATAAGTCCACTTAATCTCTTATTACTAATAACAATAAGAAAGAATGGCAGAAAAAATATAGGCACGATTGTATTTTGGACACTTGGCAACTGGCATGCATTTCTGGCTATTTGTAGCATCCTGAGAGCACCTGACCATGATTGTCAAAGGTTTTTTTTTTTTTTGCTGGTTTCTGGTATTTATTTCCAGGTTCTGATTAAAAAATGCCCATTGGATAAAGTGGATTTGCTTATCAACCACAGTGTTCATTTAACAGACATGATGTTTGTGGCTTATTCAAAGATTGCCACAAAAAATAGCAATAGCACTTAGACTTATATACCACTTTATAGTGCTTTACATCCCATTTTAAATGGTTCAGAGTCAACTTATTGCCCCCAACAATCTGGGTCCTCATTTTACCCTTCTCAGGAGGATGGAAGGCTGAGTTAATCTTGAGCCTGGTGGGATTTGAACTGCCAAACTGCTGGCAGCCGACAGTCAGCAGAAGTACCCTGCAGTACTGCACTTCAACCACTGTACCACCGAGGCTCGTATATCATAAATATACGATATCATAAAATAAATATAAATATCATAAAACCTCAGGAGACATTCTAGTGTCACTACCCAATTTTAACTGGGTGGGCGGGCATGCTACTATTCAAACCCTTAGACTGTATTGCACAGCTTGTCGCTGTTAACTTTCCAATGTATACATGAGGCCTGTGGGCATGGTCCAGAAACTTTCTTGGAAATAAAAATAATAGAGAGGCTGGCAACTCTGCTGCATGCCAATGTCCATTTTACAATTCCTTTTTCCTTTCAATTTGAAACTATATTTTTAAAAAAGGGAAAGTTGGGACAAGGAGTCTAGCAGATGCTAAATATATATGCTTAAGTATTGTTGTAGGTCTAGGTGTGTTCGGGTCTTTTCCTGTGTAAGATTAAGAGTATCTTGGCGATGTTTCAGCAAGGTCCCACTGGCTATCCTCAGGCTGGTGCTTTCTGCTTTGTGCCAGACCCATATTAAGTATTGTTATGTATACAAGCTAGTTTATGCTATTACGATCACTAACTTTTGACCAGACAGATTGTATGTTAGAAGTCAACTATGCTGTTAACCCAGTATGATCTCTGGGGAAGGAATATGCAATGTACAGCAAGCAATTTATGTTTAATTTACAAATCCAATACATTCTTTTGCTCCTATTCCCATGGAAACAAATGCTGGCCTTTAAAAAAAAACCCACAACCCTTTCATTTTTGCACATAGCAAATCACAGATATTTAGCATAGCTATAATTTAGCTCTATTTTCACCAATCTGTGAGTTTCTGACAGAGGCGCATATGTACACACACACACCACATTGCACAAGAGCTAGCTCAGGAAACCGCAGAGCCTCTTTTGTTCAGCCAGTGCATCACATTCCCTGTCTCAGTGTCACAATGAAGCATGAGCTTTTGGTGAGAGCTGCACAGCAGCTGGAGACAATGAAATCTGTCTTTTTAGCTACATGCAACTATCCTGATCATATTTCAGCTTAATAAGCTACCGTCCAAACATTTCCCAGCCACACACAGTGCTCTCTTTCTCTCTCCCTTTTTTTCCTTTAATAATCTGACTCTTAAATCTTTGGGTTGGAGGTGTTTCCATGGCACTAACTGTTATCCATCCCTACACAAAGCTTCCCCTTTTCCACACCCAGCTACCAGTGAAGGCAAAGGAGGCTCACTTCTGCGTGTCCATGTTATCTACTGAAAAGGACCAGCTACCCAAAGTAATTTTCTCTTTTCCCCTTTCCTTTGTGTCAAGTATCTAATATTATACCGGCATGGCTCTTAAGTGACAGCTTTTGTTTGTCAGCCCGAGCCAGGCATCAAGAAAACATCAGTCCTGCACTACACACCTTGGATTTTTGTATCGTGACTGAGATGATTGTCTTCCCATGTGATTCAGCTTTTTATTTGATACTGTCCTCCTTTTTCCCTCATTTATATTTTGAGCTGGCATTTCTCTTCATGGTAAGGTAAGCTCATTTAAATAAATTGTTAAGGACCTATTGCCCTCAGTTTCAATGGCAATAACATATATGAAATGTTTTATCTGAAATGAAATAGTTGCTTATAAAAGCAAGGACTAGAATAATCTTTAGCATCGATCCAAACGTAGATTTTTTTTTGCAAATAAGGCTCTATGCAAGTTTCCCCCACTTGTGTGGCCTAAATTTCAAGATGCTGCAGAATTGGACATTGGGGGTCTGACTTCTTTAGGATAGAATATGATTAAGCAGATTTATAATTTTACAGACCTAGCACAGTAAATAAAACTGTGAGGCAGCCATTAAGATGCCTTTACCAAGAGTTTCCTTTGAATTTTATATTTCTATGTTTATATCCATTATAGATAACTAGAAATAAGGTTAGACCGTTTAGAAACAATTGGGGAAATTTCTTATAGAGAAACAATTTTGTTTCTGACAATGAGCAAATTCATGACAGGAATTTATGGAGAAGGTGCTAGAGCTCATTTCTGTTCATCGATATGGATCTATGATGTGTGCTTTTATATAGGCACATAGGATAAATCAAATTTATACTGTGCATGCTAAATATAATGGAAATAAAAATACACAGATATATAGCTCCTAATAAATGTTGAACTGTAAAATGGCAGGATCTATTAAAACTAATGTGTTCTCCCATCCCCTGTCAGGGCTCTCTGAGGAATAAAGATTAAAGACCTGGATTCTATCATTTTTAAGACTCCTAGAGTGGACTCATATAAGGCAAGCTCACTTTTACATTGTGATAGGAATTTAGTGAAACTATTATTCACGCTACTTAATATGCTTAGTGCTTGTATGACTGATACATTATTTTAAATTAAAAACATGCGGATACTTCAGCAATT
Organism: Myanophis thanlyinensis; assembly: GCA_017656035.1. Lineage (NCBI taxonomy): Eukaryota > Metazoa > Chordata > Lepidosauria > Squamata > Homalopsidae > Myanophis > Myanophis thanlyinensis. Next base: position 14,826 of record JAEANM010010239.1, read on the forward strand.
TGACATTATCCCTTCTGAAAGCATTTCTATTTGTTGTCGTGTGTTGCCCAGCTCACTGGAAACACTGCTGATTGGTAACAAATTGTTTCTCAGTCTTGTGGGTTTCACTGATGATATCAATACCATTTTAAGGAAAGGAGAACATAAAAGAGAGACCTTATAGTTTTCTGCAGTTGTTAAAGCAAAACTGCTGCCTGTCCTACAGGGTTAAATACACATATTTGGATACTGGATTCAGACTTTAAAAAAAAGGATTCTGAGTCTCTGAAAGCTAAACATACATCTGAAGGATTCTCAAAACAGTATTTTAAATAGGTCTTGGTATAGCTTGTAGGAGCTGTCCAGCAGTTCTGTGGTTGCTCTGAAATTGTTCAAAAAAGCAATGTGAAGTTAAATAGAAACGTTCATATCACTAATTTAAGATTTTAGTCTTCAGTACCATTTTTATGAACCTTATATAATAGCTACTGATGTTTAATCCAATTTACTGTTACCTTGGCTGGGGTAGAAGAGATCTAATGTGAACATAGCTTTTGTGTTTGTAAAGTCTTGCCACTTCAATTACAGTGTCAATGTGACAGGCTAAAGTACTCTAAAATTCTCTATATTGTGGGCAATACAATTATTTGCACAATGCACCTGAATAAGCCTTTGTAGAACAGCAACCTAAGAATATATACATTTTATTGTTTTCTATTCCATAATTTTACATTTGCAAATGGGGATTTAATTAGTATTTTAGCGTTTTAACTTAGATTAGTCCCGAAACATTATATATATATTTGAATTTGCCCTTATATGCCCTACTATCTATACATTTTTAATGTTTTGCTTTGCTATCAAAACCACAGCTATTTTAAACATTGCCAAAAACTTTCTAGATGAGCTATATAGATGGGGGGAAATAGTTACATTTGTTTCTCAATTAAAAACAATCCTTTTCATTATTATCCATAACTGCACAGAATCATTTATGCCTTTGACCACATCCTACATTCTACATGGGGCTCCCCTTGAAGAGCATCCGGAGGCTGCAGTTGGTGCAGAATGCGGCTGCGCGGGCAATTATGGGA
>JAEANM010010240.1:0-15898 GCA_017656035.1 Myanophis thanlyinensis
TAAAATAATACCTGTTTTCAAACACCATGGATTCAGGGTTTTTATTTCTTGAAGTTTGACTGAGACAGAGCTGACAGTCCCTTCCAACTCTGTTAATCTGTAGATTAAAATGCTCTGTAATAATGAAGTATCCCGCCCTCCAAAGTCACTCACCTTCCTGAATAGAAATTGTCCCCTCGGGGCAAGGAATGCAGTCATAGCAGCAAGTTGGCTCTCCTTCCCGAGCCCTCTTAAAGAACCCAGGACGACAATTTTCTACACATTTGGACTCAGGCAGAGACTAAACAGAAAAACAAGAAAATATGTTAGGACTCACCATCCAAGGTAAATGGAAGTTGACATGAACATTAGCCAACTAGTCTGTGGGTTTCACTTAGGCAAATATGAATTCTGTATTTCTAAATGGACATAGGAGATACAATTAAAGGAAGATTCTTTATTTAGTTCGTCTCTTTTGCTTCTGGATGATCACATTGCAAGCAAAGTTTTTTCTACTTAGTTAGAGATATGGAGAGTTTGGAGATATGGAATTGAGAAAAAAATTATGCAATAATGGTTTCTCCTCATGATTATGTTAACAGACATTCCTCCATTCTTCATATATCCATGATTTTAAAGTATGGTGATCTACTCATATTGAATTTTAAAGTAAAATTTATTGTATAAGATTTATTATATTTTTATTGTATTATATTTATTAAAGTAGAATAAAATGTGGTGAAGAAAGGAAGTTCTAAGCAGTGAGATCTGAAAAGGATTCTTCTGGACTTCATAAAATAGTGCAATGCCACTCTCCTTTGAAAGCCGTGCATAACAGTCTTCCACTTAAGATGAAAATGAAAATTTCTTACAAATAAGAGCTGGGGATGTCCATTGTTTATTAGTACATTTATTTGTTGAATTCACATGGCTGCCATGTTGTGAGATAAGACTAAAACTGACTGCCTAGTAGTTTCTGGAGTTTTAGTGAGCTGAGATGGAGGTGAGGTCATGAGAATGTGTCCCCTGAACAGGGTAAGCCAGACACATTTTGCAGCAGCAACTGGGTCATGCATGGGAAAGGGAAATCTCTAAGCTCCAGCTAAGTATCCAAAAGAAGATCCTTTTCTATAGAAGAACTAAAATTAGGTATCACCCATTGGCATGGAAAGACAGACCAGCTTTGTTATTAAGTTACATTTTGAGACACCCTTTTGTCCAGAGGATTAAAGTAGCTAGCAATCAAGAAAGCAATTGCACTGAAGGAGTTTTCAGATGATCTAAGACCAAATCTAAGAAGAATTGTCAGTCAAATTGTCTGTCATTTAAGAAACCAGGGTGGGCCTTTCTTTAGTTCAAGGTCATGCTTCAGTTCCTCAGTTTTCTGGCTCAGGATATTACCTCCCTTCAGACAAGTTGATGTGATTTTATTTGAACTGAATTCCTTGTTCTTCCTTCCTAGAAGCAGACCTATTGCATCCCCTCAGTGGGGTGAAAGAGAAGCATGAATAACTCTGGCCAAGTCCAAACTGCTTAAAACCTCACAGGTAATGGACCCACCTTTTCAGGGAACCCTTTCTCCAATCAAGATACACAGAGTTCTAATTCCAAAGCTTATTTCCCACTGGGTCCAACAAGAAGTTTATGGATTCAGTTTCATTGAATTCAGACTGAACACCAAACTCAGGAACTACTCAATGCAATTGCTTTTCAAATATAGAAGGACACTGATAGTTCACCTACCTTATTGAGAAAATTTAGCCACATAAGAGCATCTTGCTTAATAATAAGAATCTGCCTTTCAAAACTCCCCAGAATCTGAATCATGGGATTCTGCTCGTGAAGAACAATGCAGCTCATGATGTTCAGATCTGCTGCTACATCTCCATTTTGATCCAAATATAGTTTCTTCTGAGAAATATTGCAAAATTCATTCCTCTCCAGAAATTGATGAAACTAGAAGGAAACATCCAGGAATTTTAAAAGCAGAAACTTTGTGAAAGGTTCAGCAATTTTTGTCAAACATAGATTACAAATATATAAAACTAATTTATGGACCAAATTTATGTATTAAAAGGAACAGATTTTACAATAGATCACAAATAAGTTGAACAAAAAAACAAAGATTGCTCATAAATTCCTTGAAAAAAATAGGTTGATTTCCAGAAAACATGGATTTGTCAAGACAAAAGTTCCCAAGCTAATCTTCCCCCCAGGTGGACCGGTTGGGAAACATGACCACATGAGCTAATTCTAAAGTAGTGTAAAGGTGGATTAAGAGAATCTTATAAGTCTGAAAATACAAATATCCCACTAAATATTTTAAAGCCTGAAAAGTTACAGAAGATCCTTTCTGAGTTTCCTTCTCTGTCTACTATGCAACTGAGGCCTCTCCCTCACCATCTGATCATTCCTTAAATATCATCTCCTTGCCCCTGAAGTTTATTTAATTATTTCTATTTATTTGTATCCCACTTTTATTATTTTTACAAATAACTCAATGTGGCAAATGTGTCCAACACACTTCCCTCTTCCTATTTTCTCCCACAATAACAGTCCTATGGAGTGGGTTGTGTTGAGAGAGGAATATGTATGATTTACTAACAGAGAGAAATGTTTAAGTAAAATGAAGTTGAAAACAATCTGAATCATAGTTGATTGCAAACAGACAGTGAGTCAGCAGTAAGATGTTCATGGAAAGAAGGCAAATGCATCCATAAGACTCCCAAGAAGTGAATGTTCTGATTTGGGGGCACCCCAATTCAAGTACCAGGTCCCCTTGCAGGTCCAATGCTTGGAGAGGAGTTTGCACAAAACTTAGATCTGCTTTAGGAAATGGCAATGGATTCAAGGAAGAGATCAAAAGAGAGACTCTTAGCCTTGAGGAAAGAAAACAAGACTAGTCATATTGGCCTAAGGTGTGGAAAATCTGAAGGAATCTGGGAGCATCTTTCCTAACTAACAGAATATGTTGGTTGCAAAAAGGAGATGGCAGCCTTCCAATAATTGAAAGATGTTAGACAGAAGATCTAAGATCAGTTCACTGTTATTTCAGAATTGTGGAATATGATAAAATGAACTGAATATCAAGAAATGAGATTCTGCCTGAATAAGAGGCAAAGTATTGCAAAAGAAGGCTCAGTTTTATTGTTGAGCCAGTGAACCAGAGAAATTTAGTCTCAAATTCATAGATTGGCTTAATTCAAAGGCCAAGCAGCCATCAATCAGAAATACCTTATCATAGATTCCTGAAATACTTTATCATGTGGAGAAAAGGAGATAGGTAAATGGTCTCAGGGTCTCATTAAAATGTATCAAGGTAAAATTCTGATACATGCTGGAATTTATTTAAAAATGCATACATTATTTTAAGATTAGCAGTGTGTACTATCAAAATTGATCTCTCATGTGACTGACTCAAACATTGTCCTTCAATCAAAGAGATTGACCAGATTGATTTTTTTTTTGCATGAATTGGTTGAGATGTCTGCCCTCCTTCTTTAGATTCATTCTCCAAAGGAAATACATGTTTAATGGGTCCTTATCAAGTCCCCATACCTGCCATAACTGCAACTTTGGAGCCTCTAAATTCCCTGCATCCTTCTTCCTTCTCCTCCTGGATCTGGAAGAATATGCAGCATTCAAAACATGGGCCAGAGTCTTAATGATACTATAATCATAAGGGTAATTATAGATCATGATCCTTTTTCCTTTTTCTTTGATCTCCAATAGTGCTTTCTGGATGCATCTTCTCCGTCCTTTCGTAGAACAGATATGCTTTGAAAAAGAACAGTGAAATGATTGGTTTTCGTACTGGAGATCTAGAAAGATGTAGGGTACAAAGGCATCATCTTTTGCCCTGTCTTTCTCCTGATAAGCAAAGGACCAAATACTATGGATATATTTGAGATTTCCGTGCTGTGTCAAAGGATATATTCCCAAGACTGTCATGAGCCAGATTTTCCCTTCAATGGGTCCAGGCAAAACTTCAAATATTAAATGGAAGGAAAACATTCTTTCCAAAATGGAATCATATTCTGTGAAGTGAACAAAGACGTTGACTTGTCTCCACTTAGAGAGGGCAACCCTGAGGGGTGTTGTGTGTTCCGTTATTGAGAATTGTTGAGATACGACAACACAAATTCCATTCCTGACAAGCATACGAGTAAAAGTCCTCATGAAATTCTCTCCATTTTCTGTGTCTGAAGCAAAGACACCAACCAAGGTCCACCTGAAATAGAGGAGCACTTCCACAATTGCTGGGTACTGGATCCCTTCTTTGGGGAGCATTGGGTAGAAAAAAGGGAATTGACTTTTATCACTCAGTTCCTCTGAAGGAGTTACGTAACTCATCTGAAAAAGCAATGAAGAGTACTGTCTTATAGTTGGGGTCAGTTTGAGTCCAAAATATTTTTTTTTAATAAACCCAACTTTGCTCTGATGAACAAATTAGAACAGTTTATTGTTGATTAGCTATTAGGCCATACCAAAATGCACCTTATTAAATACAGAATATTAATAGGACTGAATATAAAATGGAATACAAGAAACCAATTAAGTAAATAAGTCTAAGAATAAATAATGCAAATCATATTTCTTTGTCATTCTTACAACTTTATGCAATCAGATTCAAATGTGCAGTTGTTTACTGAACTCTTTGTTTGAATAAAGGGTCATTTAAAACATAATTTTTGAAGACGGCTATATCTGCTTTTGTGTCTATATCCTGGATTCTTTGTGCAGCAAACTTTTTAGTTTGTTCGCCAGTTGTACAAGAGACAGGGAAAACACAGTTTCTAATATGATTTGTCAATTGTACAATCCAAGAGGTCATTAATGGAAATTTTGTCTGTTCTAACCATAGTCATGTATCCTGATTTTGGAAAAAGAAAAAAAAATGTATAAATTGTATGAATTTCCAATTCAGCTCTGAGGCAGATGCAGAAGTCCTTTTATCCACCAATATACTTCTTGGATGTTGTGACTAGGTTTACTCTAGTACTGATATTTGTTTTAAGCCCCAAACTTCAGTTTGAGGTAAGAGCATGGGGATAATCTTGGCTGTATATACTATAATAAGCAAGCTTTTATAATAAGCTTTTTTTCCTAAAGAAATTCCTTTGATGAAGAAGGATCCAAGATTCAGTCTCAAGGAAAACTAGCCCTAGGTAAGAAATAGTGTTTCTTGCTCTATTGGCTCAATATGAAATAGTCAGTGGGCTAATAACCATAGGCTACAATGTCCTTTCCAAAGATCATAACTCTTGATTTTGTTTTGTAATAATCATACAATGACAATAGGAACCAAATATTTTTAACAGGCTACAAAATCTAAATGGCGAGCATGACAATAATATAATATTGTAACGAGGCATTTCAAGAGGTATTTAGAGCCTTAGGCATATGTACTAAATAAATTATTTAATAATTATTAAATAAATTATTAATTTCTAGATTGAATACAATATCACCTTTCTCTTACCCCTTGGTATGTATTGTTCCTTCTTGACATAACTTTATTGAACCAAATACCACACTCTCAAACAAGTGCTTGTAAAAAGGGCTTTTAATCAACTGTCTGAGTTACATTTTAAGAGCAATCAATTTCATACTGTATACTGTATCAAATGCTGCACTGAGATCTATAAAGAACTCTTATTTCCTGTGACTGACATGTTTTGTAATCAGATGGTTTAAGACAAAGTCAGTAAAGAATTAACTCTGTCTAAAGGCTACTGGTTCATCTGCAAGAAATGATCTACAGTCTCTACTCGTGGACCCTACATATTGTCCACAAAATAGACAATATTTATTACAGAAATGGTCCAGTAATTGTTAGGGTGCTTTTTATTCTCTATTTTATATATAGGAAATATTATTGCCATCTTTAACCAACTGGATATAGCAGTATTAAACTGGTTAACAGATGCTAGTGGTCACTATGAATCCATACAACATATATGTTTCATAATCAGTAGGTAAAATAATCCATTGGGATTCTTTCAACAAATCTGGGATTTGTTCCCCATTGAAAATATCATTATTTTGGCTATGATTGTGTTCAAAACAGAATCCCTTCTCACATCCATCAGTGTGGCGATGACACCCCAACAACAATGAGGATGCTGTCTTGAGATTATATGTCTATTTTGATTCTTGCTCCATGACCACGGGAAATCCCAAGTCATGCTAATCATCATTCTGAAAAGAAGCTCTTGAATTCCGTAGAGAAGATACGGTTAGATTTATTGGTCACATACTACCACACCACTCATTGTGCCAGTCAGAGAAACACACACAAACCTGTGGTACTTTATAGGTGCCTCCTAATGTTGATATCTGGATGGAGACGCCCCTATCAGCTGCATCTAAGAGAACCAAAGGGTTGTCCTTCCTTCCACAGCTGTAGTTGGGAACATTGGCTTCTCCAGTAGAGAGCATGTCCAGCAAGGCCTCTGAAGTGCCAACAGTGCTAAAGTAATTGTCATGGATGTTGTAGCCAAGTGTGAGATTGTGCAGGAGCTGGGAATTCTTACTGACCATTTGAATATTGAAAATAAAGCGTTGCATTCCTGAATTATCATAAGATAAACTACTGTAAAAAATGCTCAAGTTAATATCAGCATCAGCATCAACAATGATAAAATAGTTTTAGTTCTCTTTTTCTCCATGAGACTAGTGAGGCCAATATTGATCCAAAACCACAGGCAAATAATAATCACTCTTCACCACTTAATATTGGTGAATGTTGAGAAGATGGGGTAGAGATAGTCCTCCATCAGAGATAAAAATCAGCATTACAACATCATTTGTAATGGCACAGTGATTAGAATGCAGTATTGCAAGATAACTCTGACCACTGCCAGAAGTTCGAACCCAATCAGTTCAAGGTTAACTCAGCCTTTCATCCTTCCCGAGGTCGGTAAAATGAGGAGCCAGATTGTTGGAGGCAATATGCTGGCTCTGTAAACCACTCAGAGAATGCTGTAAAAAGCATTATGAAGCAGTATATATGTCTAAGTGCTATTGCTCTTTGTAGCAGTATTAATTTTCATTGCCAAGTAACCAGGATTCAAATTCATTCAATCATTAAAGCAGAACATAAAAAGAAAAAAAAATGTGTTTTATAAGTGTCCCTATAAAGCAACTCTGAAAACAAATCAACCTGTATTCCTACAATGATCAGGCTTTGGATTTCAACGAATGTTTTTAAACATATGGAAATGGGCTGGGCAGAGGAACCTACAACATTTTCAGTGACTGCTTTAAACAAAGATGATTCCTTATGCCGTGAACTCAGGATTGCATGAGAGAGAAAAATTTTCTGCCCCATTTTTGAATGTGAGTCTCTCCCACAAAATAAGACATAAAGGGAATCCATGGCAATCAAATGATTTGGGAGACAGGCAGACAAGTCCTGCAATAAAGGAGTATGTGAAATAAGAAAGGGACAGTGTTAGTATTGGAAATGGAGGGAGTGCAATTCTGTCAACCTGAGTGACTTACCGGTGAGTCTCACTAGCTGGAGCTGCGTTGAAAAGCAATATTGTATGTGATAATTGTGTTGCAGTCATGATTATACTAATCAGATGGTCCCCTGGCCTGTAATAGCTCCATGGTTTTGTCTCATTGTCGTGCTCCAAACTCAGCAGGCTTTTCATTTTAAACATTACAGAAACAGGCTGGGACATCAACAGCAGGAGAACTAGAACCAGAAGGCACATAATTCATAGGGTTGAATCAATCCCCCTTCCAGTTTCTAAACAAGGACAGCAGGAAGTGTTAGGAGATTTCAAAGCATTCTCACAAGATGAAAATGCCAGTGGCTTTCTTGATTCAGACGGAGACAAACCAAACTTCACCTGACAAGATGTGAGAGAAGGATACATGCTAGAGCACAGCCCCTTCCTGTATTACATCTTGTGCAAAATACTAAGCAGGACATGAGGCATTTATCCTTTTGTGTTTCAAGGTCCCTTACCTGTTGCTTCAGATTGTTTACTTCCAAGGCAATCGCTAGAGAAATAGCAGAAGAGATCTCCAAGACCAGGATAGTGATAATTACAAAAAGAGGCAATTTGACTTCTGGGGCATCTTCTAGAGCTCAATGGGAGAAGAGCAGCTGCTCCTCTTCACATTGAGAAGTTTTATCTATGTTGGTGAATGTGTAGATCAATCATCAAGATATAGGATGCCACAACTGTCCTATGGGCTGTCTGTCTATCAATAACTCTTATTTAACCTTAACCCATTGTGTCATTTCACCCGGGGAATCTTTTTGGGCTGCCAAGGTAACAAACTGGCATTTTATGTTCCAAACATTCTTTCTATGGGCAGTTTTTGGAGGTGCTTTTTATTATTTCTCAGCTACCCCCATGCAGAAACCACCCAGCCTTAACTTTCTAGGGCAAAACATTTTCCGTGTTTTGATGTTCCCACCAAGCACCAGTGGATCAACCAAGCACTCTACAGGGGGGGAAGCCAAGGGTAATCTGCAGGGAAGCAACTGTGTATGGTTGCCTTAATTGTCATGACAAGAACACATGTCTTTTCTCATCACAAATTGAAAATTGCACACATGAAATGCAAATGGGTTCTGTGCCATTTCCCTCATACTTACCAAGGTTCCATACTTATTTGCTGTATGGAAATTCTGTCTTGTCATATTTTGTGCCATAGGCCCCAGGAGGTTCCCTGTGCTATTGGGCATTTATTCTCTTTTCATGCAATGCCAGTTGATTTAAACTACACTCATGGTAAACCCAGTGTGCAGGGGCTCCTCACTGGACAACCATATAAGGCTGTTAAGCAGAGATGTTTATGGGTTTGCTGTCTCTACCATTGTATCAACAGATCTTACAGCCCATACCCACATCAATATTAGAAAATTGGCTTGTTTAGTAATAAAAAGTATAAAAAAATAAGGTGTTTACATGAATTCTGTCTGATAGATTAGAAAGCTGATGACAAATGTGTTAAGTTGTATGATGAAGGAGGTGAAGACATGGCTAAAATGCTTCTTTATTTCAAACTGCACTGAATAACAGCAATGAACAAATTAGCAAACTTAGTTTGACATCTCTTGTATTTATATGGGAGCTGTCAAACATCACAGCCAATCAGCAGCTGCGGATTTCCTGCCTTCGAGGCGCTTTCACGCCTAAACTATTTACAATACACAACAAAATGTTTACTCATAAACATCAGAACATACTCTGACCTAAAAGACAACAGACAACATGAAAACTGTCTTGGATGTAATAGTATATTTACAACATTTTAATGAAAAGCAAGCTGGGTTACTATTCCTAGATGCAAAAAAAAGCAATTTGGCAATCCAAGGGGCCATTAAAAGGTATGAAAAAATAAATGCATATATTTGAATTGAAAGTTATGAAAGATGGACTTTGGCAAAAAAAAAAAAAAAAAGGAATTAAATTGAACTGTATATTCCAGAAGACTCGAATTATGATTATTGGTTATCTAATTGAGCATGTGATATCGAGAAGGGGATAAGACAAGATTGTCTATTACCTTCTTTGTTGTTTATTTTTGCTCTTAGTGTTGACTTGTTATGGCCCAGGAGAAAGGAAAGCAGAAGGTTATTCTAATCCTTAGGTTCATTGCCTAGCAACAGAATAAAGATTCTGATCAGTGACAGTTGGTTGCAGCCACTTTCGGAGGAGTGACAGTTCATATAAGTGACTGCGGGGTTCCCTCTTTTCTCTTTGCTGGAAATGATATTTAGCTCAAGTATGAGCTCTCTGTATGAATTTCACTCTTGAATTTTAAACGCTTGGCCTCGCTGACACCTTGATCTTGGACCAACTTTGACTTTGGGACAAAGTTGAATGACTCTTTTGCAAGCTCATCTTTGAGAAACATAATATTAGAAGAAACTTCTAGTTCAAATCCAGGCTGGGTCTTCCAAAGAGCACAGACCACACAAATTACCTGAGGCGAAGACAGGTTACTTTTATAAATCACATGAACTCAGCCTGCCTTCTGGGGGTTATTGGAGGACACAATAGAGTAGAGATCCAGTAGAGAGGAAGATATGACTTCTTTCCTGGGGATGGTATAATATTTATCTTTTGTCAGTCAATGGTGGTGACCTCGAGGATGGGCAATTTATGTGAGGTAATCTGTCATTACTATGAGGAACTTGTAATATCTAGAGGAGATTCCTATTTAGTTATTTTTGCTCTGTATTTGACAATTTCACCTATGTAAAGATGCCCTTTGTTAATTGTAACCTAGGTGTTAAAAGACTTATGTGGTCCTTGATTTTAGTGTCAAAAATTCATTGGAAGGTAAAGTAAGAAGCATAATAAAGATGGCATATAGGTGGTATGGTCAACCCCATAATCTCAAAATCCTTTCTCTTTTGTGTGCGTGAAAAAAAAATAGAATATTTTATGCACAACCACAAAAAAAAAAACCTTTATATGCATCGGTGACAAATTTCTTGTGTGTCCAATCACACTTGGCCAATAAAGAATTCTGTTCTGTTCTGTTCTGTTCTGTTCTGCTCTACTCTACTCTACTCTAGTTACAAATCTTATCATCAGAAATTTATTACTTATTGCTAGTTATTATAGTTTTAAAAAGATACAAACCCAGCCCAAAAAGACTAATATAACCCATACATTTGCCATTTATGCAAAGTTATTTAAAACCACAGTTTTCCATTGTTCAATGTAGTGGAACTTGTGATCAATTCCTTTTATTTTATTTATCTTATTTAATCATTTATACAATGCACAACTATTACATTTCAAAAATCTGGGTGTTGCATCTCACTATAGGCTAACGGAACTGGTCAGATATGGTGTCTTGAGGAGTCAGAAACACTCAGAGGACATCTTGGAATTTTACTGTACAAGGTTGAGGACAATATATTCCAAATCTGCTTTAATTATTTCAAGTAAAATCATTGACCAACATATATGGAAAGCAGCTTGGACCATTTCCTAGGTGTGGACTGTTAAGACTTAAAATTCCTCTGTCTCACGTTTCTTTATTTCTTCTTGCAGTAAGTTGCTCCTTTGTATTCAGGTCTGGCCTCAGAATGATAATGTAGCACTTGGGGATGAAGATACAACCTAGCAGACCAGCATTGGATGCTAAGATGGAGAAGATCTGCATGACTACCATGTATTTCCCTTTGGTGCTCAGATAGGTGGGCACAAAACTCACCCAGACACTGCTGAAGACCAGCATGCTGAAGGTGATCAGCTTGGTTTCATTGAAGACCCCAGGGAGATTTCTGGCTACAAAAGCCACTGTGAAGCAGATGGCAGCCAGGAAGCCCAGGTAGCTGAGGGTGATGTAGAACATGACTGTTGACCCTTGATTGCATTGCAGGATGATCACTCTGGGCTGGGAGTAGAAGTCAAAATCAGGGAATGGGGGAGACACTCCAAGCCAGATAGAGCAGATGATAATTTGGATAGCAGAACAAGAAAGGATGATGGAGTTGGCTAAGCTCTTCCCCAACCATCTCTTCACTTGGTTTTCTGGTTTTGTGGCCAGAAAAGCCAGCACCACCATGATCGTTTTGGCCAAGAGAGAGGAAATGGCAACTGAGAAGGTGATGCTGAAAACTGTTTGTTGGAGAAGGCAGGTAACATTCCTTGGTTGACCAATGAAGAGAAAAGGACACAAGAAGCAAACTAGGAGGGAGATCAGAAGGATGCAAGAGAGGTCCCGGTTGTTGGCTTTGATAATGGGAGTTTCTTGGTATTGAAAGAACATGATTAATACAAATCCTGTGGTTAGAAACAGAATTAGAGCAAAAAAGAGCAGGATGATGCTAATATCTTCCCCATAAGACAGGAAGGATATAACTTTAGGGATACATTGGACCTGGAGGTCATTTGGATATTTATTATCTGGACACTTGGTGCATTGTTCAGTATCTGAGAAATAATAATTAAAAAAACAAAATTTCTTCAACATTTTGTCCTTTTAAATATCAAGAAATATATTCTTGGAACAACAGTTTGTACCACAAGCATTTTTAAAGAAGCATTTGTTAACAGTTAAAGAAAAAACAAAATTCTGAAGAATATAATTCATTCATTCTCTCTCTCTCTTTCTCTCTCTCGTGAAATACATAGAACCTCCATGAAAACTTACAATACTAGAGGTTAATAACAAACCAGTTAATAATTCTAGAAACACAAGTGATATCAGGTGCAACAATAACTCCATAATCCTCAAGGAGCCATAGAGAATGCATTGCAATAAACATTCCAGGAAGTGGATCTAAGATAGTTCCTCAAGTTTCAGATAACTCAGATCTCGAAAATCAAATGTGGAATGTTATATCCAAACTAAAAAAGTATTTCTTTGGTAGTAATAAAGCTTGCCTAATTTTCCACATCCTACTATTTCTTTCTAGCCACTTCCTCAATATCTTCTTGCGATTCTTCCCTTTAAATAAGAAATCAGATCTTTTGAAAGTAAACTCATTAGCCCCTTTAATTGCCATATATGCATGTAAAATGTGTCTTTTAACTTACACTTTAATCAAAATTTTCTGGATAAATCAAGTTTTACAACATTTGCCCTTTCCTCTGGTATTACTCACCTTCCTGAGTGGAGATGGTCCCCTCTGGACAAGGAATGCAGTCATAGCAGCAAACTGGCTCTCCTTCTTGAGCCCTCTTGAAAAATCCAGGACGACAGTTTTCTACACACTTGGATTGAGGAAGAGACTTAGTAGAAAAAGTAAGAGAAGGGAAACAAGGGGATCAGCCATATTTGACTTAATTCTCATTAACAGATATGAAATGGTAGAAGGTATTGAAGCTGCAGGAAACTTCGGGGGCGAGTGATCATGCAATATTGGAATTCAACATTATGCAAGCACAAACAATAAAACAAAGTCAAACTAGAGTCTTGGACTTTAAGAGAGCTAATTTCAATAAACTTAGAGCTTGGGAAGGATTGTATAGATGAAAATCCTCAAGAGGAAAACAACTCAAGAAGCTTGAGAAATTTTGAAAAGTGAGATTATAAAAGCCCAGTCTAGTACAATAGCAATGAAGAAGAAAAATAACAGCTCTCAAAAGAAACCAGCATGGCTGCATAAAGAACTCCCTGACAAATTGAAAGACAAAAAGGACAAGTATAAAAAAGTGGAATGAGGGGCACATAACTAAGGCAGAATATCAGCAAATAGCCCGAGTCTGCAAATAGGAAGTGAAGAAAGCTAAGGCTCACAATGAACAAAGGTTTGCAACAAAAGTAAAATACTGCATCCAATTTTGGGCACCACACTATAAAAAAGGTGTTGAGACTCTAGCAAAAAAGGCAGAGAAGAGCAAACAAGGTGATTAGGAGACTGGAGACTAAAACATATGAAGAGATTTGATTACCATTTGTCATAAATGGAGTAGAGTTTAATAATAATTATTTGATAATAATCTGTAATCTATAATGAAGTTCCTTTCTGTTGAGGAACTACAATTAGTGACACCACTGATCATGGAAAGATAGACCCACATTTATTATTAGTTAAATTTAGATTTTCCTTTTTGCCCAGGGAGATTTAAAGTGGCTAATGATCAAGATGAAGAAAGCATTCCAGAGTGTTGAAATGAAGTGCCCTCTTACATGCCAAAGGAAAAATGTAAATCACATTTCCTTTGAAATTATCCCTCATAGCTTCAGGTATCATGAAGGACTATGGGGCCATTGTCATCTTTTAATTCTGCAAGCTTTCTGGTTAAGGGCATTATCTCCTATCAAACTAGTCATTATGATGTCAAGTGAACTGGAAGACTTGGACCTGCTTCCTAGGAACAGGAGTCCTATTGCACTAACACAATTGAGGGAAAGAGAGGCATGGATAATGCTGGCTGGGTCTGAAATGCTTAAAAAATTTACAGATCATGCACATGCTCTTTCAGGGGACACTGTTCCTAACCAGAAGAAGCTGAATTTCCCACTCAGACAAAGAGGACCTCTATCTAGTCATCATCAGCTTTCATCAGATTCAATCAAAACCTAAATTGAGGAACTTGTCAGCAGAATTGCCATCTTCTTTGTATTTCAAATTACTTGGGATCCTATGTTTAACATAGGTAAATCAATTTAAAACTGTGTTCCATATTGTAACACCCAAGGGCACATCAATCAACAGCAATACTAAGCAGTCTAACAACACAATAAGAGTTCTATTCTCCACTTTCAATTTTCAGCGAAGGTCATTTACACTGATAACTAGTCTTAGGTCACATTAATTGGGTCCTAGGCTTTGGAAAACAGATAAATTATGCCAATATTTTCCTCACCATGTTGAGCAACTTTAACCGGGAAAGAACATCAAGATTGATAAGAAGTCTCAGTCTTTCAAAACCACCCGGTTCCTCTTCAATGGGATCCTCTTTGTGAAGAATCCACCAGCTCTTGATCATCAGATCCGCTGCTACATCTCCATTTTGGTCCAAGTAAAGTTTCTCCAGGGAAATATTGCATAATTCATTCTTCTTCAGAAATGGGTGGAACTAGAATGGAAATATAAAGGTATTTTAAAAACAGAAATCTTGGTTTCTTATCTCACATGATCTTTTCATATCATTCTTCTATATCTGTCTAACTTGCAAATATGGTTTGGTGGGAGAACACATGTCTTCAAAACTCAAGAACCGTGGTTTAGCATAGCTTCTCAAGCATGCATCGACAATGTGTATGTTGACAAAATTGTATTGTCAATACATAACTACATGTGTCAATTTTATGGAGTATTCTAGGGAAGGTCAGCAACAAATTGATATTCATATATTTGAAATTGACAGAGTGATTGCTGACAAGCAAGGATTTGTGAAGAAGAAAATTGTCGGGGAGAAAATTGTTCTCCCAGGTAGACCAGATGGGAAACAAACAGATGAACTAATTCTCTTTCATTGTAAGTCTAAATCAGCATCTTGCATTTTTGAAAGTACAAATCTCTCACTAACTGTTTAAACAGACTGAAAAATAGGGGTGGGGCGGGGTGGTTCTTTTCTGAGGTTTTTTTTTTCCTACCCATTATGCAGCTGCAGGCTGTCCCACTTTATTTATTTATTTATTTATTTATTTACAAAATTTCTATACAGCCCCACTCCCAAAGGACTCAGGGCGGTGCACAGCCATCTAAAAAAAAAAGACACATAAAAATTAAAAATATCATTAAAATAATTAAATCGGTGGCCAATAAACCAGATTATAAAAACTAAATTTTTTCTAACTGAATTGGCAGCATTTCTTCCCGCTGTCCCCCAAGGTCATTCTTACACATCACTACAATTCCTTAACAGAATGTGGGAATGCTGATGATATCATTTGAGTGCAGAAAAATATTAACAAAATGCATCCTGATGTGATAACTAGAAACCTAGTTAAGTGAACGCTAGCTGGTATGATTATTAAGTGGATAAAACTGTCTTGAAATTTATACTCTGGATTCACTCTTCATGAAAATAGGGACTTATGAATAACAATTAGTCCATGATAATCTATTCCTCTACATTTTTTATTAATGAAGGACATGGAGTAGATAAATCGTGATTTTCTGATGCAAAAATTATAACAAGTCTTAGACATAGCTGTTTTGATTTATTTATTTATTTTTAAAAAATTCCCATCTCTTATAAAAATATATGATTTCCTGATACAGATACATAAGTAAAATCCAGTAGAAAAATATCTGATTTTTAGCAACTAGGACTTGACAACTTACTGCATGTTATCTCAAATAAGAACAAATTGATGCTATAATGTAGATTTTTCATTATGATTTCATTTGTACTCTCTCTCTCTCTCTCTCCATTTCAATCCCCTCCAGCCCATATGTGAAACGAACTGACACCCACCATAGTGATGTAACACGACCGCGAACACGTGGCCAAGCAGCATCACAACTTACCAG
>JAEANM010010241.1:0-15898 GCA_017656035.1 Myanophis thanlyinensis
ACATTGTAACTTTGGTGAAGTTTAATTCTGTGCTTGGTGATGTTTAATCCTGTGGCCACGCCCACAGAACTGGTAGTGAAAAAATTTTTTACCACTGAGTTTGGAGCACACAGAACTATGGAATATTTAGCAATGCATACTTTTCAAAGTCCAGTTACTGGTAAAATTGGTAAAATTATTCATTGTGACAATAACTGTTAACCACAAAACAATATCTCTCCTGTTATAGGAAGATAAGTGAAACTATTTTCAGTCACATCATCTTTATCTCTGATTTTTCTCAATCTACAAATTACCATTACTATTATGAGATGTATTATGACTTCCCACCCCAAAAGTCTCTGGGGCCTTACGACATTAAAATATACAATTAACACAGTTAAAATGAAATAACAATAATAATGTTGTAATAATGAAACAACAGCCATTTTAAAAAATGACAGAGGCTGCACAAATACCAACCCCAGGCCTGGGAACAGAGCCAGTTCTTAAGGGCCTTCCATATTCCCAGTTTTAGATTTAAATTAATAGTATTTTGGAAGAGTTCCATTTCAACTGAGTTATTTAAACTGAGTTTTAGATTTAAAATTTGATCAAACCACTGCTAGTTATCACTTGTTTTTTGTTTTTGTTCTTTTGTTTCTATGGGTGCATTTAATCAGCCAAGAAATGAATAAGTGGATCTTTAAATAAATCAATGCAGAATTCTCAATCAAGGTACATATGACCAGGGTCAAATTATATTGTATTAGACACATCAAGTTAAGATCCATCTCTCTAGAAAATGCTCTAATATTGAGAAAGTTGAAAGGAAAAAGAAGAGCAACAAGGTGGATGACTCAATTACATTAGAGATGAGTATACTCAAAAGACCAGACTCAGGCTAGATCATTATGAATATAATCTATCTATATACTAGATAAATCATTATGATTTAATTGTCCCCATGGATAAATTAGGAGAGGATGGGGCAAAATATATAGAAAAACCATAGCACCTAAAAGAATAACTCATTTTATTTTTAAATGCATGGATTCATTCATGTACTCTTTGAAAAGAATAAAAATAAAAATGGTTTCAGTTACTTGGGCCTCAAATCAAATGAGCTTAATTTAATAGGAACAACACTTCTTAACAATTACATTTGGTTTCTAAATGCATGTTCAATTTCTCCTCTTCCTCCATCACCACTCTCACTACCACCAAATATCTTCTAAGTTATGCAAATCTATAAGTTCCCCGGATAGGTTCTGCCAGTGCCAACTGTTCTAATTGTGTGAGATTTGCTTAATACAGGGACAAGAGAAAGCCATAGCTCACTTACAGAATATATTTTGTATGTAAAGTACCCCAAGTGCATTTTTGTTAAATGATGTGAGAAGCAGCAATGCTGAGAAATGCTTCTGGGTTAGATCCAGAACAAGACACTAAATCTTATTCAAATGGTTCAAATGCTTCTGTCAGCTACCTGGCCTTGTTAGCACTAAAGACAAATTGAAGTACTATGATGCTTGCAGCTGTAAGCACAAAAATTCCCTTTCTCCTGGCAGTTAGTTGTATTAATAATAAACGGGATTACTGATACATTACTGCTGCCTAAAGTTATCCCTAAATCTATTGCTTGAAACATGCTGTTATGATACTACAAGACACTTTTCCTTTTGGTTCCCTTCTGTTCCATTCCATTTCATTCCATTCCCCTTCCCTTTCCTCCCTGAATGTTGATATAAGATGAGCAAGAGAACTTTTTTCTTTTTCATTTGCTGTGCTCCACGAGTGAAATGTCCCTCACAGAATGGTTCAATTATGGTTTATCCAAATGTCATCTTAGTGTCAGTTCGAGACAGTTCGTTTGATCACATTTCCAAGTACACCACTGAGGGCGTTTGTCACAAGCTGGATGGCTTTATTTAGCTGATTTTATGCCATTTCCACTTCTGCAGTTTTAATCTCTTAATATCAAACATTTCCTTATATGAACTAGCCTGGGAATTTTTAATCATGTAATTTGTTAATGTGTAGGGCTATGCGCCAATTGATATGTTCATATGCATTTGTGGTTATGCTGTTTTCTCATAGCATAATACTTTGGAATTGAAGAAAACAGACAAATTATTTCTTTAAACCAACCTCAGAATTTCTTAAATTCTGTGATGCACTAATAAATGAATCTGTATGATTGCCTTTTATAAAACTAATTATTTCATTAAGGTTAACATTGAGCATGTTAGGCACCTTGTGTGATGATGTAATTTAAAGTTGTATTATGCAATGAACCTAATTTTAATCTACATATCACAAAGATGTTTTTTCAAAAGACAACTGGAGTTTGTCTTTCCTTGAAGACGTTTTGTTTCTCATCCAAGAAGCTTCTTCAGTTCAACCTGGATGACCAAGAATCTCCATAGAAATTTATATATCACAAGGTCTCAACCGTACCTGAAAGTTTGTGCAGGCAAAGTAAAGAGAAATAACTTCATAGTGCTTTCACTTTGCCAGTGGAAAGTGGATCAGGAGTTTTTAAAAAGTGTGCTGGCTGAGGAATTCTGGGAGTTGAAGTCATAAAGTTGCCAAAGTTGGAGACCCCTGTTCTAGCCTATATACTATCATTCTTTAGATTGATATGCATCAATAGTCTAGCAATAATTATTTTCTAAAGTTAGCTTGCATTAGATTATTTCTATTTATCTTTTAGGAAAAAAAATTAATCTTATCAGACTTACTTTGTTTATATTTTGTATTTCTTACCACTAATTTTCCTCAGAGAAGTGCTATATTTTGTTTCTCTTGCACAAATGAATGGATATCTGTCATTTAATTGTGCAGTGATGTAATGTCATATAAATTTGATAACTATTAGATGAAGTGTATTGCATAAAACGTGATGCTCCAGTACTAATATATATAACTGAAGTAATAGAAAAGTAATATTCCTTTACAGAATTAAAGGTAATATTTTAGGTTGTTTAAGAGGACACTTTTCCTTTAAACTGGTAGCTCAGAAGAAAACAATTAAAAGATTACATCCATGTATACAGAGGATATAGAAAGTCTCTACATCTTGATTACAAAGTTAAATTTTTGAAATGTAAAAAATCAGATCAAGATAATCACTTCAGAAATTTTTCCGCCTTTAATATAATACACACACACATATATATTGTACAATTCAACTGAAAAACAAACTGAAATCTTTAGCAGGATTTAAAAAAAAACCCATGCACAATAACTTGGTTGCATAAAGGTACACAAACTAATAAACTAATACTTTATTGAAGCACCGTTTGATTTTATGGCAGCATTTATGACAGCTTTTGGGGTACAAGCCTATCAGTATGACACATCTTGCCTTGGGAATCCTTGCCCAGACTCCCTTGCAAAAGGCTGTCAGATTGTGAGGGAATCTCCTGTGCACAACCCTCTTCAGGTCACCCCACAGCTTTTCAACTGAATTCAGGTTCAGGCTCTGGCTGGGCCATTCCAAAACTTTGATATTCTTTTGGTGAAGCCATTCTTTTGTTGATTTGGAGGTATGCTTTGGCTCATTATTATGTTGAAAGGTGAGAATCCTCTTTTAGCACTTTAGCAGAGGCCTGAAGGTTTTGCGCCAAAATTGACTGGTGTCTGGAACTATTCATAATTCCTTCCACCTTGAATAAAACTCCAATCTAGCTGAAGAAAAGCATCCCCAAAACATAATACTACTGGACAAGACAAAGAAGACGTTCAGATAAAATCCCAAGAAGGCAGAATTGCTCTTTATCTAAAAACAACCTGAACCTAGATTACCTGCAACATTAGTTCTGAATGAGATTGCATTTACCTGGAAAGAATAATGCCATGCTTTGGCATTGGGGTATGTGTGTGAGGCTTTTGAATGTAATCATTTTTTTAAAAAGATGATCTGGTAAGCACCATTTACCCCCTCAAAACTTTGTGTTTGGATGTCTGCTAGTGTCTACTTGAAGTAGCTTTTGAAGGTTATGTGGAAACTAAAATGGGTTCAGAATGCAGTGGACTGTTTGCCAGGTTGGGGTCTGTTTAGGTTTAGCAAAGAAGTAACTATATTGTGAGAACTGTCTGGACTATCAGTAGGCTTCCTGGTATAGTTTAAATTATTGGTCATTACCCATGTTTCTCCAAAAATAAGACCCTGTCTTATATTTTTTGTCACCCAAAAAAGCACCAGGTCTTATTTTCATGAGGGAAAGTTGTCCACTGACTCATCTCACTTGTGTGTATCACCCTTGCTTCCTTTTCACTGTCAGAGGCCTTCAGGAACTTCTGTGGTCAGCAAGGCTGGCAAGGCTTTCCTGAAGGTCTCTGCAGCTGATAACAAAGGTCTGGATCAATCCAGAGTTCTTTTATTGGCTACAGAGGCCTTCAGGAAAGGCTGGCAAGGCAGGTGTTGGGGGGTGTGAGGCCTGGCAGCAACTATCTGAAGGTAAGTAGTAGGGCAGCTCCACTCCCCCATCCCTACCCTAGCTTAATTTTTACCCATGCATCCTGGAATGGGGGGAGTCTTAATTAGGGCTGGTGTTGTGTTATAATGGGCATACATGTAAAAATCAAGCTAGGACTTACTTTTGGGGTAGGTCATATTTTTGGGAAAACACAGTACCTATAAAGCCATACATGGTTCAGAATTCTTTTAAGAAAATATGTGCTCCTGTTTCCTGACCCAAATGGTTTGGATGATGGAAATGAAAAAGCGGATCTATTCAATGGCCACCTCAACTCTACAAGATTCTTTCCCCAAATGGTTAGGATGCTGCGATAAAGATTTAAAAAAAATCCTATACCTTTGAAGTGTATCTTGGAGATTTGATGGCAACTATATATAACAATTGTGTTTTAATAGATTTTATTCTGATTTTATTCTGATTTTTATCATGCTTTTGACGTTCTATATTTTTATTATATATTTATTTTTCTTAGAAGCCCAGTCTATCATTAGTATGGAATAGGAATATCGGGAATGAAATAGTAAAGGATGGAGAGAAAAGAGAGAGAGAAGGAAAACCAAATATATCTTTTAGATGTTATCTATAAAATAAATACATGTAATACAGAGAGTCATTATTTACAGTTTGAGGCTTTAAAAAAACAGCAAGGAAAGACTTATTTTGTTTTCTGAATCTTGTATTTTTATCGTTTCATAAAAGAATTTGAGAGGTGTTCCTTTTTTCCTCTTCAACAAACAATCATTATCAGTGTAACACGTCTTAGTTTTCTCATCACAGCCGATTTGCAAGAGTGGAGTTATATGTCCACTCAGTCTCCATGGTAACTTTATTCCTTATTAAACGGGAAAGGAAATAACATAATTAACGTACATGACCTCTTACTCTGCCAAACAGATCAGCTGTATCTTTTGTAACTATATAGCATCGCTAAAGATGTTATATCCTTTTGATTCATTTTTTTCAATAGCCAAAACTTTATTTTTGAAATAATATCTTTCCTGGAGCAAAGAAAAGACCTGTCAAGGGAGAACATCACATAGTTGTCCTTTTAAAGAATTGTATTGGACCTTCTTTCAACAGTCACATGTAAATAACCACATTATCTTATGCAACAAATATATCTCATGTTTGGCATATCAAGATTTAAGTGCTAGGTTTGAGAAATAAAACAATTTCTACTCCTTGGGTGTCCTTATGCAGAAACTGGGAATTATTTGCCTCAGCAGATAAGCTGACACTCTTTTCTGTGCTTTTTTGAAACCACGGGACCCAATTACTTTTCTTACAAAAGTCCCCACTGAAATTTTTCATGCAAGTACAAAACTAGGATCAAGTAACTCACCTATTGTAATCTTCTTACCAGGTTTTAGAATAGGGCTTGCTTCTTACAATGCATTTTTAGTCAAGTTTTTAATTTATATATACATATTTTGAATTCAGTGTGTTGTCTGGGCGTTTGATTTTACAAAATGGGGGAGATGAAGTAACAGGTATACGAATGATAATATTAATAATACACAAAATTATATCCATATTTATAATTAATTAGCTTATTTGTGATCATATCAATTATATTAGCCTACTTATAGTTATGAACAACATTCATATTTTATTTATACATAGCAATGTTCTTTCTTCATCTAATTTCTATTTCATATCCTCCTTCTTTTCTTCTTTTGGCTTTTCCCTTTAGGGGTCACCACAGCGGATCATCTTTTTCCACCTAACTCTATCCTCGGCATCCTCTACTCTCGCCCTAATCAACCTTGTATCTCCAACCATTGATAAAACCTATTCCACATTAAATAATACTCTGTATTTCCTTTATCATTTATTTTTAATGCCAATCTATCCATCTCTGAACAATCCAATATCTTCCAAATTATATTTTCATCTGGTGGGGTGTCTTACAATGCATTTTGAATGAGTATCTAAACTCCAAATTTATATAATTAGATCCTATCTTACATAATAGGATTACGTTACAAAACACTTATCTGTTTAAAGTTACTCACCATCATTAACCATAGTTATTAAGTTTGAGCCTGACTTTATAGGAGTGTTTTTATATTTTAATATTAAATAAGTATTTCCCCTTTTTGAGGTTGTTATTTTTTAAAAAATCTTTGGAAAACAGGTTACTGTTACTGTACAGGTAGTCCTTGACTTACAACCATTCATTTAGTGACCTTTCAAAATTACATTATTGGAAAAAGTGACTTATGATCAGTTCTCGCGTTTATGACCATACTAACAGCCTCATAATCACCTGATCAAAATTCAAACACTTGGCAACAAGCTTGTATTTATAATGGCTGCGTCATATAATCACCATTTGTGACTTTCCCAGCTGGCTTCTGACAAGCAAAGTCAATGAGAGAAGCTGAATTTGCTTAATGATTGCTTAGTCACTTAAACTACTATAGTGAGTCATGTAACAACCATGGCAAAATAGATCATAAAATTAAGCATGACTCACTTAACAACTTTGCTTAACAATAGAAATTCTGGTCTCAATAGTGGTTGTGAGAACTATCTGTATGTTAAATGGTATGACAGAAGAGAAAGATCAAATCCAGTTTCCTGTTGAAAATAGTTATTAATTAAGCAGTCATAGATTTCAAAACGATTAGTTACCTTTAAACAAAATTAAACACAGAATTTGCTAAATCAAGTTTACTTAACAAGAATTAAAATCTAAGAATAACTTAAGGAAGGAGGATGAATAGAGGAAGCATTGGGGTCTCCTCACCTGTGGACAGTTTGAAGACAAAGATTGTACAAGTAAAAGTATCTCTCTAAAAGGCTGGGCAACACAGAGAGGGATATGATTCTAATTTACCAATTCATAGCCTAAAGGTATCTGCTTATCCATCTTCCAACTTATTACTGCATATGGCTAATAAATAAAGGGATCAGTCAGAGGACAGAGTACTAAAGAAAACATTTAACCTCAGCCAAGAAAATTTAGTCCATACCATGCCTATTTTTTACCATACTAGAATCCAGGAGATTTGTGAGTTCTGATCCCGCCCTGGGAATGAAAAACCAGCTAGGTGACTTTGGGCCACTCACTTTCTCTCAGCCCATCTCACCTCCCAAAAAGGAGGTGGAAGGAGTATTAGGTATGTTTGCTGCCTTGAGTAATTTATTAAAAAATAATAGAGGTGGGGTATAAATAAATAAATAAATAAATAAAGGAAACAACTGAGCAAATTATGCAGCTCATGAAAATAAATTCAAGTGTACAAAATTATTTTTAATATCTGAATATACATGATCAAGGGAATTCTATTCATGAGCAATAGACGAGAATTATGTTAAGTCTTATTTAATGAAAAGATACTATCCAATAGAAAAATTTCTGGCTTTAAGTCAATGTGTCGCTTAATCATTTTCTCCAACCATGTTGTATCTTTGTCCAAAATTTCCTTGCCATTGGGCATGTCCACCACATGTGGTAGTAGGACCCAGGTGTCTGGTAATATTTCCAGCATTTGGCTGACTTCTCTTTAAACATCCTTGCCAACCTCACTAGTGCCAAATTCCATCTATAAAACATCTTATATAAATTATCTTTGTAGGCTGTTGACATAGTTGCTTTATGGTTTCTAACCCATAGCTTTTGCCATTTATCCAGTTCAATTGTATAACCAATTCTCACCCAGACAATCATTGTTACTGTCACTATTTAACCTGCTCCTCCTCCAACTTGCTGCTTAATAAGTAATTCTATATTTTCTTTATAATTTTTCCCTCTGTCCCTGTCACTATTTGATCCACTTCTGTTAACTCT
Source organism: Myanophis thanlyinensis (assembly GCA_017656035.1). Classification (NCBI taxonomy): domain Eukaryota; kingdom Metazoa; phylum Chordata; class Lepidosauria; order Squamata; family Homalopsidae; genus Myanophis; species Myanophis thanlyinensis. Next base: position 8,263 of record JAEANM010010241.1, read on the forward strand.
TTATAAAAAACATACAATTTTGCATCTTTCTCATATCTAGAATGTATCTGTACATGCGAATACCAAGTCATGTCGATCCCTTGTACACTTAATTCTTGCTTTGTTTTGAGTTCCCCACTTCAAAACATCCTTATATCTAACAGCATTTTCTAGATTTATCAAGTTTGGGTGTGAAAGTGCTTCTATTGTGGAAAGCCAGACTGGAATTTTCAAATAGTGTTGTTGCCTTATTTTCTGCCACGTTAACCATAGCGCATTGCTACAGATTGATAGTACACTTCAAAATCTGGAAATCCCCAGACCCCTCTATTTTTAGCATCTTGTAATAGTTTTAACTTTATTCTAGCTCTATTCCCCTGCCATATATAACTCATTACCGTTTTGTTCAAATCTTCAAAATATTTTTTATCCAGTTTTATCAGTATAATTTGAAATAAATATAATACTCTTGGTAGGATATTCATTTTTATGGAAGCTATTCAACCTATCAACGATAGCTGTAAATGTTTCCACTTTGCCAGATCTACCTTGATTGATTGTAACAGTTTAAAATAGTTATCTCCTTTAATTGTTACACATCTTGCTGTTAAAAAAATTATTAAATATTTCACAGTTTTCACTATCTGAATACCCATGTCATTCACTAAATCTGTTTTTTGTGCAATGGTTAAGTTCTTAACCAACATCTTAAGTCTTTTCTTTGTTTATTTTTAAACCAGTCACATCACAATATTCCTCTATCTTTTCTATCAGTTTAGGTCCTGATTTCAGTAGATTTTCTAGGATAAAAACTAAATCGTCTGCAAATGCCTATAATTTATATCTTTGGTTTTTTTATCTCCATCCTCTCAATTTCATCATCTTGTCGAATATTTCTATTTAACACTTCCAAGGTCAGAATAAATAATAAGTGGGATAATGGACACCCTGCCTTGTGCCCTTTTTAATATTGAACTTTTCTGTCATGTCGCTGTCTCATGTGCTGTTTGTTTATAATAGATAGCCTTAATCATGTTAATGAATCTCTCCCCAAAATCCATTTCTTCCAATTGTAAAAACATAAATTGCCAATTCACATTATCAAAGGCTTTCTGTGCATCCAGAAAGAGCAAAGCCATTTGTCTTCTTGGGTGGGCTTTGTAATATTCCAAAGTATTTAATATCATTCTCATATTGTTTTTAATCTGCCTTTTGGGGAGAAATCTATTTTGGTCAGAATATATAAATTCATTCAAGAATCTTTTCAATCTTTTTGCAATTATCAATACATATATTTTATAGTCTACATGTAATAATGATATAGGTCTGTAATTCTTTATCCATCAGAGATCTGCATCTTTTTTCGATATGAGTATAATATACACTTCAGTCCACGAGTCTGGTACCTTCACTTCTAGAAAAACATCATTAAACAGGTCCAACATCTGCAAAACTAAAGCATTTTGCAGAGTTTTATAAAGTTCAGCCAGTAACCCATCAAGTCCTGGTGTTTTATCATTTTTTTGCCTCTTAATTGCTTCTGTCAATTCCATCATCGTGATCCATTCTGTCAGCATAGTTTTCACTGCTTCCTTGGGTAAATTAGCTCTTTTTAAATATTGTTTTATGTTGTCTTCTGGAACTGCCACTTTATCATACAGTTCTTCATAGTAACTTTGAATCACTTTCTTTTTCTCATCATTTGGGAACTGAATTGCTCCTTCTTTGTCCTCTAGTCTAGATTATGAACCAGTTTCTTTTGTCTTTCTTTTTTTAATTTATAGGCTAGCCATTGCCCTGGTTTTTTTTTTTTTTTCATTTTCAGTAATATCAAGTTGCCTTATTTCGCCATTACTCGGCTGATAGTAAAACTTACTCCTTAGTGTGTCTTGATTCCTTGAGAAAGCAACTGCTGTTGACCTGGAAGGATTGTTACATTATAAATTGTATAAATTGCTCCAAGATATTAAAGGTATTGCTACCTCTAATGAAAATGCTCCCAATAGTTATAATTATTGATTTTGAATTCAGTTGTTATGGTTTAGTCAACTCATCTTGAAATTGTGAATTTAAAATTTGGAGAGATACCAACCTCTCATAGGAGAGCTTGAATTTGTTTCTTAGATGATCATTCAATAACAACACCTCTATCTTGTATGGCTTAACTTTCGTTTCCTAGTCCTGCTTCTCTAATTTTGCTATAGCAGGGTTTGAATTGTTGTACACAGAATGGTCTCAAGGAAGACATTTTGGCTGAAAATACTGATTAGAGGACCAGGCTAATACCAAGGCTACCAAATACCAGAAAGAAATAGACCCTTTCATTTGAAGAAACATTTGACATATACTTTTAATGTATTAAGAAGTTTTTAGTCATTTGGGGACCATTTAAATTAATATTTCAGTTCTGGCAGATTATCATGGATAACATTATTAAGAGCAAGTAAAAAGTCTAAGACGTTTAAATTGCAGTTGCACTGATAAAGTTAGTTTCCATTAAAAATCTATGCAGGAATTTCTTGTAGATTGAAATAGATTTCAAAAACCAAGACTGGTTTTCTTACAAGACTGATTAGAATTCATTAGCAAACGTGTTGGCAAGAGGAGGTAGTTAACATCTGAGCTTTAACTATTTATATTATACTACTTCAGGAGCAATTTATTTCTTTTTAAAAGTAGTGCTGCTCTCTCTATAAGGACTTAACAGTCCCTAAACACAGGTGGTGCATTTCCATATTAGGTGAAATAAATTAAGGAAGGGAAGGAATAAGAATGTAAAAGGCTAACCAGGCATACTGATTCAGAAAAAGCAAAACAAAATAAAGTGGTTCAATTATATAATATTTAAAGTCACAGCTGTTTAGAAATACAGGTTAGAGCTGAAACCATAATATAGGAAAAGAGGAAAATGAAGGTTTTTCATGACACTTATAAAATGTAAATGTATTACTAATTATGTTAAGCTTGGCCCCATGCAGGGACTGACAGCATTGTCAACTGACCTAGTTTTTTAAATTGTCTGGGATGTGAAGGTAGATTTTATAATGATACTTCCCTTAGGATATTAGACAATTAGCTTCAAAATCAGTCCAAAGCTATTCAATGTTATAAAAAAATTCAAAAGGTTATTTTATACTGGCAGTTTTATGTTATTAGGTACAACTAAGACACACCTGTCTCAAAAATATTTTTACTACGGTGACTACATAACTAAAGTTGCTATCATTATACTAAGTGCAATCCTACATATTTATTCAGAAATTAACTGTATTTAATTGTTCATGAATCTAGGCAGTGACTGAATTGCATACCTATTAAGATAGGAAAATATTTTTTCCCACATTTCTCAGATGCATGTATCAAAATTATTTGGATCATATGTTTACAAAATCTTTTTTAAAAATTATCATTGTGTTCTTCCTGTTTTAAACAAGGATGAAATAATAATGGCAGCCCAAAGATTTTACAATGTGATGAACATTTGAATGAATTTTTCTCATCCAAACACACCATAGTTCATTAAATTTTCCTGGTTGTAAAGTACGGACTCTTAGATGCTTTCTATGAGGATGAAAGGTTGAGATGTTACAAAGCTATCAAATACAATATGTGGGAATGTGGGGTTTCATCCTCATATATCTGATTTTATCCAATTCATGGAAATCAATTATTAAAACAGGACAGAACAGAATGACAGAGTTGGAAAGGACTTTGCAGATCTTCTAGTCCAACCCTCTGCTCAGGTAACATGCAGAGATGGAATTCAACCAGTTCGCATCTATTCGCTAGAACTGGTTGTTAACTTTCTAAGCAGTTCAGAGAACTGCTGGTTCAGCTGGTCATTAGGGCAGAGAGCCAGTTGTTAAATTATTTGGATCCCACCACTGGTAAGAAGCCCTATTCCATTTTAGACAAATAGTTGTCCAATCTCTTCTTAAAAACTTGGAAAAAGAATAAAACAAAAATCAACTGATGCATTGATAAATGTCCAATGCTGAACCACACAAACATAATGAAATATGGGCTTTTACTTGCCACTACAATGCAGATTAAAAGGGTAACTTGAATACTATTCTCTCTCTATGCTTGTTGAAGCTTAAGCAAATTAGAACTGGATTTCTGGTCAGTATCTTGGGCAGAATTACATTTATAAATGTAAGGACGAAGTATGTACAATTTAGGCCTGAAAAGGTCACGCAGAATAGAAAAATATATGGGAGAGATCTCCTTACCAAGACATCTGGTGGAATTAAGTACCATCCACCTTCCAAATGGAATACGTTACTTTTACCTATGTTTACTTCACATTCTGCCTAAGGTTTTCTGGGAGTAAATCCCATGAATTTTCATAGAACTCTTTTCCTTAAGAGACCTGCACAGAGCAGAATGATCATTGGAACCAGTTGCTACCTTGCCCTTAAACTTCTCTTTCAAATAACTCTAGTACATAGCGATGGCCAATATGGTAAACCAAATAATATTTCTGAATAGAAAATATCAGAACTATCCAAACACAATAGACTTCAGATTTAAATGGTCTTAGTTTCCTAATAGCTGAGGTATGAATTAGAAAATCATTGTCTTGTTGTGTGTATATTTATAAAACACTTACAAACTTTTAGAAAAGCTGACCTATCGCTGGCCGTATTACTTAAGTCGTTATTCTCTTCTAGTCCTCTATATTGCACTCGTGACACCATACTTGTGTAACAGGTCTGGGCATCACAATTCCAGAATATACTGACAGATTAAAATAGGTTCAGAGAAGAAAAAGATGATTCAGAGATTTGAGGAAATGCCCCATAAAGACAGCCCCATAAAGGCTGAAGAAAATGGAGATCTTCACTCAGGACAAAAGAAAACTGAAGTGAGACATGATATCAATGTTCTGGTACAAAGGGTACTGCACAGAGGATGGTCAGGTACTATTTCCCATTGCTACTGATCTAACAACATAAATAATGGATATACATTTCAGTTACTTAGGTTTAATTTATATAAGAAAGAACTCCTTGCCAATAAGATCCACAGGTTTAATAAGCTATAAGCTACCTACGAGGTTTGTGAACTCTATTTTTGGAGATCTTTAAGAAGAGTTCTATCTCTTTAAATGACTTTTTAAAGTCCTTTTAACTTTAAAAAGAGTAGAACTCTTAAGAATTAGAACAGAGAATCCATTTCTCACAATTTTATGATTATATTAGCTATGTTCTTTTAAAGTACTTCTGGACAAGCATTTTTCTCTCCCTGTCATAAGATACACCAGTGGTCCACCTTACAGATCTGATGTAATTATTATAGGAAGAAAACATAAGCATATTCTAAAATGTTATATAAAGCTATGTTTTCCACTCATTCATGAATGATATATGATTCAAGCATCAGCCTTATCCTTTTCATGTCAGTTCTATGGCTGTTTATTTATTGTATGGTATAGAAAAGGGAAATATCTGCAAATTCTACTTTTTGATTTTGATGCATGGCAATGCCATGTATCCTTACAAATTATGTTAATTTTAATTGTTAAACATAATCATTTAAAATTAAGGAAATCACACATAGGAAAAGTCTCTTTTGAACTGGTTTGTTCAAAACCAGTATATCTTAGATAAATATTTATCAAATAGTCATAGAATGGAAAAGATGGATAAAAAGTGTTTTTCTCCCTGACAAATAGAACTTGGGACTATCAATTGAAACTAAATGCAGGAAGATTCAGGACAGACAAAAATGCTGATACAGTACATCTTTATACAATATATAGTTAATTTGCTCCCATCAGCAAAGCATAGTTGCCACTAATTCAGATGATTTTTTAAAGGTGGGGGGGCATAACAAATAGAGCTATCAAGGATTGCTAATCTTTTTATATCTATGCTATTTTCAGAATAAAGAGAAGGGAAACATGGTTGCAAGGGACTCTTACCCTAATGCCCGAACTTTGAGTTTTGTATCTAGACAACTAATAAATGATACAGAATGTCGGATTACATGGAACATTGGCCTGATCCAGCTGGGTTTTTTAAAAATAGCCTTACACAATTTGTATTGTTATTACTAAAGAAGCTTAAGAATTCCAGCAGATAATAAGGATCGGGAGAGCAAAAGGAGATTTTGTTCTGAGATCAATTTGCAAATTAAATGTCACATGAAAGTTATTAAAATATTTAATTACATAATGTTTTCATCTTTGAAATGTAATGTGTTTTTTGCAGAAATTAAAAAATCAGATTTAATTGCAAACCCAGAGAGAGAGAGAGAGAGCAGAACCACTGCAGTGCCTCGAGGATCGTAGGACTGCTTATAGCCAGGAAGATATAGTTAGGGAGATAAAAGTTGGAGTTCTAAGACATTACACAGCAGCAACAGGGCAATTTGTTATGCACAAATATTTCCAAAATAGTCTCCTTGAGAATATCAGATGTCATCAGGAGCAGCTTTAATGCTCCATGATCATTCTTTGCTTTAACCAGAACAAATCATGGATGTGAAGTGATGAACAGTTGGGACCTAAAATCAAGCACAGAAAAGACTGTGAAAAGAGGGGGCATAAGTAGTTTATTTCAATAGGTCTCTAAGGTTCCAGGCTTTCTAAACTTCTGAAGTGGGCTGGGGATTAAAATTGAGATCTGTTGCATTCAAAGCATATGCTCTGTGATTGAATTGATGTTTCCCAGGTTCACCAAGAATCACAGCTTTGCAGAATAATAAACCAATACATTGACTGGGAACAACAAATCTTTGTTAAAATTTATTATGACAATTTTATCCTGTCTTTCCCTTCTGAACACAAAGTACCCATAGCAGAACTAAAATATCTTGTAACTTTAACAAACCAAAACTGAGGAAGATAAAAAAGTGGGCTTAATCTGTTTTATTGCAGAGTCCCCAACTTTCATTCTATAATTTAAGCACTGAGAAACACAAAAAGCATGTGAGGCAAGCGTATTAATTGCCGTAGTTATTTATCTTAAAACGAATTCACTGTGAGTCTTCTATTACACTATACTAGAAATTCATATGCTGTAGAAGAAGGCAGCTTTTTTTAAAGGCAGAACTTTCCTTTTTGTATCCAAGGAGAAAACTGTATTACTTTTTTAACCCTAAACTTCATTAACTTAGTCCTTTGAACCAGCCTTCCATGTCCAGATGGCATAAGATGGAAGCTGCCTTGAACAAATCTTTTTCTCTTTCTTACAATTAAGGAAGTATACATTTGCTGAAATGATCATGCATATTTTTATTTTGGGACATCATTAAAATTATATTATAAATAGAAGAGAATACATGTAGTTCAGAATTGTGAAGTATGAAGTATTTTGTGCTCTCTGATCTTGCAAGCCTTTCATTACCTGACCTGGTAACATCATCAATGCTAATGAGTGTGGAGTTTCTATCCTGTTTATATACAGGGCAGGGCAAGCTACCATATACAGTTTATTCTTATTATTATTATTATTATTATTATTATATTGGGATGGGCAAGCTATATAGAGAGCAAAACAAGCTACCGTAGGCACTATATATTATGATTCATTCCATAGTCAGCCAGATGTTTAATCAATTTCAATCAATTTCAATCAATTTCAAATTTATTGGTCACATACACAGTCATACATGGTACGATATGCAGTGAAATGCTTACGCAACCGCGGGT
>JAEANM010010242.1:0-15897 GCA_017656035.1 Myanophis thanlyinensis
GGCGCGCCTCAGCCAATCAGAGAGCAGGGTTTTCCCGCTCTCTAAATGCCGGCGGCCAGACTTGCTGTCTCCAACAACTCCTTATATGGGTATAGAAGAGGGGCCTCCTTTCCTTCAGTTGATGGTGGCTCCACATCAGGCTAGCAATACATCCATTTTGGCCACCAGTCAATTTGTTAATGGAAGCAGAAAGGCCCGAGCCTCATTTAATATATAGTGAACTATTGGTGAAATCTATTGAGTATTGAAACTCCAATAGTTCTGCTTACATTAATCCTTTCTCATCAGAATTGCTTATCCAACAATATGATTCAATGAGCCATCACTGCAGGTGGACAACAACAACTGTGATTATACTGGCAAGAGTGATGCCATTGATTCACATTCATCAAGTGATTCAGGTCTCACATTTGTATGCTTGCTGGAAACTTTCTTAAAGTCTCAAAGCAGACAGGATCTTCAATTTTCTATAGGCAGACAGATAGACAGACATTGATTAGCGAAATAGAACTCTTTTTCAGCAATTAAACATAGCTTTTTCACAGTCAGCTTGCATTTAAAAATCATTAAAAAAAAGAACTTTATGATAAGGATTTTAAGAGCTTCTCCATTATCTGCTGCATAGTTATCACATCAGTCTGATATTCTGCATCCTAAAACATGATATGGTTGTGATTACGGCAATTTACACTATTTTAAGCATGCTCATATGAGGCCTCTTCTGAGCTAAGCTGAGTTGGCCAGGGGCATTTTCAAAATAGCCAAGGATTACCAAACCTCTCTGGAGTCTAAAAGAGTGGACCAATTACCTGGAAATGGTTGCCTAAGGCTCAGCAGAGGCCTGCTCTAATTTAGCATTCGTAAGCAATGCTTGGGCAAAATGAAATATTCCAGAAACAAATCGAAGTAGCAGATAATGGAGAAGAGGAGATAAAAGGGAAGCAAGGAAATGATTGTCTATGGTTGCCTGGTTGGGTTTCACCTCTATAGCAATTTATCATGGATTTAAAATGCATCTCGAATGCATTTTAAATAAAGGCACTGGATTGTGGTATCTTTTATCACAGAGAATATCATAGAGGTTGGTAGTGGATGTTGATATCCGGAAATGGATTCTAAGACTGCCAGATCTGGGCTACAAGCACGATCGCGGGAGGGGTACCCCTACTCTTAGATATGAGCCAGGGATATCACACTGGATTGCAAATATCTAGACAACCACAAGAAGGCAGTACATAGCACATTTTTCTCTTTGCAGCTGACCATAATCATCTGAGTCAAATCTTTCATCTTTCTCATCTTTTCTGCCCCAAAATTCATTCTAGTTTCATGAACTAATTTCAATTACTTGCATAAAACATTGAAAGATACACACATAGGGCAGTTCTGTACTACAGCAAAACCTTTTTAACACCAATTCTGCTCCAGATGTTTCTTAAGGCTATTCCAGGAATTCCAGTCTAGGTGACATTGTTGTTACAAGGCCAGATTGGTGTCAGTCCAGACTATGGCCATCACATGGTCTGACTGATGCTTCACTTCTTACTCTTCCCATCCCTTTGCAAAACTACCTAACTGGCTCCTGTGCTGGTCTATCAGTATCTGCTTTTGCCTTTTAGAGATTGTTCCTTGCTTCCTAGTTCTCAGGCATCTTTGCTTTTTCAGATATTTGTATACATGGATGCCATCAAACCTTGGTCTCCCATGCACGCAAATATCTCCTTAAACAGTTAATAGTAAAATCACGTACAGTAGACTTACATATCACTTAATGGTGCCTTACAGTACTCTCAAAGTGGTTTACAGAGTCAGTATATTGCCCCCAACAATCTGGGTCCTTATTTTACCAATCTTGGAAGGATGGATAGCTAAGCTGACCTTGAGCCCATCAGATTCGAACTGCTGGCAGTCGGCAGAATTAGTCTGCAATACTTTTGATCCCATCTTCTTCTTTCCCTTATCATGCTATAGAGACTATGATGATACAATAATCAGGAATAGGACCAAGTTGTTCATTTGTTCCTGCTTTCCTCATAGGTCCATGGAAACCATTTCCTTTGCAGTACTGTTGGCACTGGGTGGGAAAACACGGGGATCGTGCTTCACTCAACGTGGGCAAGACACTATGGGTGTCCAGGGGAGATATAAAGTATGTATTTCTAGGGTTAAAAATAGTTTCATCATTTTAACAGACAATTGTTGTATCAAGTGCAATCTCTCTTTTTCTCTGTGTGTGTGCTAATCAATAGAAAATATAGTAAGCCAGCAGTTCAAGATCTATAGTTGCCCAGACCAGCCACTGTAATGGAGGGGAATGCCAGATGCTGCTGCCAATCAGACTTGGGCTGCTATGAGAACAGAACAAAGCACTGAAGTCCGTTCTTTCTGAAGAGCTTAAGACAGCTTAGCTCAGAAAATGGCAGTTTTTAATCAAAGCTGGAAAGAAACATCTGCAGGATATATTTTCAATGGGCTGGGAGTAAATCATCCGTTTGTGCTCTCAGGAGCTATGAGTGGTCCGTACTGGTGACTGGAGTAATCCTGGTGGTTGTACTAAAAGATTGACGAAAAGGAATTGAAGAGTGGTGTGTATCTCTTTTCTAGTAGATGCATGACACATAGAACTCTATATGATTTTATATTTTTATATATTAGTTCAGTATATAGTTCTGAATTAAACAAGCATTTTATTCATGATACAGTCAATCTTGGGTCATACTTTATGTTTTCCTATCCTTGGTGAGATACCTATGCAAAGTACGATCTTTTTTCATTTTCAATCCAATTAATTGTGTCAAACAATCATTAACAATCACTATCTGTGTAAAAAAAAGATGCCTTAGTCTTGGTGATCTTGTTTATAGTAGGACTTCTCTTGACTCTTGATGGTTTCATTTTTGTAGAAGAACAGACTTCATACAATTGCCTATTAAAATGATGAATTATTTTCAACCCTAGAAATATATGCCTTATATCTCCCACTGGACACTCTTACAGCCCAAGATAACATAGAGTTGTGACATCTCTCACAGAAATTAAACATGTAATTCTCAAAGCAATTATACTCTTACAAAAATCCCAAAATGTATACAAAATTTATTCTGTTTTCAAGCTTTTTGCAACTCTACAGATAAACAAGAATTCAATAAAACAGCATCTGGGTGAACAGCAGTAGGAATAGGATGTCTACTTTCAAAAATCTATGGCTATAGTAGTTTATCTCAGTTTGTCCAAATACATTTTTGGGGAATTTGGGGACAAGGATATGCTCCAGGCTATAATCCCTGAAAACAAATATTCATATTGCTATGCTACTGCTTAAGAAAATGTCATGGCAACCGTAATTCTGGTAAATCTGAAGTCACCTTCTATTTTTAAAATACATGAACAGGCATGAAGTTACACTCAAAGCAGCAGTGTGCAGACTGGGCTTATTCATCTCTGAAAACCAGCACAAATTTTTTTCTCCATTTTTGTATAGTTTGCCATTTCTTGACTTAAAAAAAAAAAAAAACTTTCGTGGGTTTTTTACATTCTATATACACACCACTCCTGCTGTAACAAAGAAGCTGGTCCTGAATCTAAGAACTGATTCCTGCAGAGAATATTCTGAACAGGAGCATTTTCAGGTTCTAAAGAGTTTATTTTAATCAAGCTTGTTGTCCAGTTTCCCTTCCTTATGGGGCATCAAATAAGAAAAGGATGGGTGGTTTAGAAACATGAAAAACAAACAAACAAACAAACAAACAATATTAAAAACACTACCTCCAGTTTGAACTACCATATTTTTTGGACTACAGAACGCACCGGATCATAAGACACACCTAGGTTTAGAGGAAGAAAAAGTAGAAAAAAAATAGTATTTGGCCTCCGCACATCTCCTTTTTGCCCTTCCCAGCCCCCATAAGCACTGTGCAGACCAAAAACATACCCATTTTTACCCTCCCCAGAGGCCTCCATGGATCCCATTTTTGCCCTCCCCATGTATTGCCTCTAAAGAACATTAACTCTATTGATCTCTGTTGAATTAAATCCTCTACCATCTTCCAGGAACTAGTCTTGTCTCACACCAACTTAAGCAGTCTCCATAATGCTACAATACATTTCAAAGTAAAGGACATAATTAACCCAACTAACCTTCTCCTTTCTTATTTATTTATTATTAAATTATTTTAGTACCCATCTTGTCAAAAGGCAACTATTTTGATGAATGTTCTAATAGCAAACAGCTATCTGCTGAATGTTTTTAAAGGTAATTTAAGAGGTGCTGAAAAGTTACTAAATTGTTTATACCTCTGGCCAACTCACCACGGTCAACTTGTCACATCACCAACTTGCCATTGCCAACTCACCACAGCCAACTCACTGTGGGACAACTTGCTGCAGCCAGTTCACCATGGGAGAACTCCTCACAAGACAACTTACCACAGGACAAGAGTTATGCTAATATTGAAGAAATGGTGGAATAGAATCTTTAGCGAAAGGATTGAAAATTAAAATGACAAAAAGTAAAATAAGTTGTCAATTATTTTAAATAATTAGATTGAATTATTGAATTTTCCTGCAGCGAGATGCTCCATGTCAAGTTGGCCATGTCAAGTTGTCCCATTCCATCCAAGGACAGGACACTAGGACAATTCCATGCATGTGTGTGTATTGTCTTTCTGTACTATATGCTTATTTCTATTTTTTTCTTTTTTTATTTCTATTCTTTATAGCTTTTCTATTTTTTCCCTTTGCAGTTTTCTCTTTCTCTTTTTCTATCACTTTTAGTTTGTATTGTTTTTTACCATTATAATTATAATCTTTAATAACATTACTTGAAAAGAAAGAAGAAAGGGAAAATCTTATATTGTGCTTGCAAAGCTTCAGGCAGAAGAAAGAAATTATTTTGCTTTGTTATATCAGTAGTTGAAACAAAAAAGGGAGGAAGAATGGAATGTGATTTTCAATCAAATTCTTTGAATTCATAGAGAGAGAGAGGGAGAAAGAGAAAATGTGTCTAAGACTATTATACAGTATATAATTTCAATAAGTGAATCTCTCATTTCAGAATGGTAGCACTTACTTGATTTATATTTGATTAAAAACTGGCTTTTGTTAGGGCAAAACACCCTCAAAAATAAAAGCATGGCTGAATAACAACAGCAACAATAATACAACTAGGACAATAACATACATTTTAAGAAGCTACTTGGTTGTTATTAGTATAACATATAAATATTAATATTAAAAAGAATAATAATATATCGCAACCTGGCTATTAAAACTACCTGATTATGGATGAAACATGTGACAGTGATACCCATTGTCATTGGGGCACTTGGTACCACATCCAAGAATTTTACAAAATACATCAACAAATTGCAGCTTCCTGATATAACACCACCAGAACTGCAAAAACTGTGCTACTTGGAATAACATACATTTTAAGAAGGTACTTGGTTGATACCTAGGATGCTGACAACAACTCATATCAACCATCAGTGCCAGTCAATAATATTTGTGATACATTTTTAAATGTTCAGTTGACTGAGTTTCATGTTTAATGAATAAAGTATATATAATAATAATAATAATAATAATAATAATACAACTTACCTGTATCCAAAAAGTCATGGGAACATAAAGTAGAAAACGTGAAAGTGAAAATAAGGTGAAGATCTTGTGGGACTTTCAAATACAGATGAATTATCATTTGGAAAGAACACCCCAGATACCACAGTTGTCGAAAATCAAAGCTTACAATTTATTGATATTGCTATACCAGGAGATGCCAGAGTCGAAGAAAAAGAACTGAAAAAAAATCATGAAATATTGTGACCTGGCCATTGAAACTAAGCAAATATGGATGAAATGTGTGATAGTGATACCCATTGTCATCGGCGCAGTTAGTCATCGGCGCACTTGGTATCTTGGCACCAAGAATTTTACAACAAATCAATAAATTTCAGCTTTCTGCTATAACACCAGCAGAACTGCAAAAGAACAACATACATTTTAAGAAAATACTAGGATGTTGGCAAAAACTCATATCAACCATCAGAGCCAGTCAATGATATTTGTGATATATTTTTAAATGTTCAGTTGACTGAGGTTCATGTTTAATGAATAACAGTTTATAATAATAATAAGATGCAATGAAATTGACAGGGTCTACCTTCCAAGGCAAATAGGTGGGTATGGAATGTTGCAAATATATAAAAATCTAAAGAAAAAAATTGCATTAGAAGCATATCTGAAGGATAATGATGAAGATACACTGACATTAGTATATCAGGAAGGCTTACTAATTACTGGAGAGACTAAACTGGCCTACAAGAAAGACCAAATGAAGAGTAGATTGAAGGCATGGGAAGACAAAGCACTACATGGCCAGTACATTAAAAAAAATAGCAGAGAAAGCAGATAATAACAAAACCTGGCAAGGCTAAGAGCAGGAAAGTTGAAAAAAAAAAAAAGACCGAGGGACTAATTATTATTATTAATTGTTATTATTATTTATTAAATTTATATACCGCCCCCTCTCCCTGGGGACTCGGGGCGGTGCACAGCAGGTAAAATACAAATACAAAATACAAAAGAGTACAAAAGAATAAATTTAAAACCCAATATAAAACCATTAAATACGCTGAAAGCGTATTCTGGCTGCACAAGGCCAAACCTTAAGGACAAATGCATAAAAGCCAGAACTGAGAAGACAGCAAGAGACAGTAAGTGCTGTTTATGCAAAGAAGCTGAAGAAACCACGTGATAAGCTGCTGCAAGATCACACAAACTTACTATAATCAGCAGCATGATTAAGTAGCAAGAATGGTGCATTGGAAGATCTGCAAAAAATATAAGTTGTCTGCAAGCAAGACCTGGTGGGACCATAAAATAGAGAAAGTCATAGAAAATGAAGAAGTTAAATTGCTCTGGGACTCTAGAATTGAAACAGATAGGCACCTGCCACATAACATCCCGACTTAACAATTGTCGATAAGAAAGTCTGGATAGTGGATATGGCAGTGCCTGGAGACAGCAGAATAGAAGAGAAAGATAACAAAGTACAAAGACCTACAAATAGAAATAGAACAACTGTGGCAAAGGCAAGCAAGGGTAGTACCAACAGTAATAAGCACCTTGGATGCAATCCCCAAACATCTGGAGCACCACTTGAACACTATTGGCATTGACAAATTTGCCATTAATCAATTACAAAAGGAGACTTTAGTGGGAACAGCTTCCATCCTGCAACAGTATCTGTAATATCTTCAAACATCCACATCTATCTATCCCAGGTCCTTGTTAAAGACTCAATAGGTAGACAAAAATTGCAAACCCAGTCTGAACATCTGGCTGATTGTGGGATGATCAATAATAATAATACCAATAATACCAATATAAAAGATGTATCATTTAAATGGCACAGTATTCTCTAAAGATATTTTCCCTGCAGCATGTTTATGCCATGGTACAATATTTGATTTTTCTCAACTTTAAATCAGGCACAAAAGATATACAAAGAGAAATGACCATCCATATTGGACTAGTTGCTCAGATTTTCAGTCCCTGGAATTGATAAAGCCAGATTTGTACAGCCCATAGCTATCCTCCATTGTGCCCTACTTTAGGAGCGGGTCAACTATTGGGGAACATCTTATTTAAACATTAATATTTGCTTAGTTGTGTAATAAGAACCTGAGCTAAAGTCTGTGGGTCCCCCACCCCTTACTATCCATTTGCATGTCTGCCTGTCTGCTTGACTTCATCTCATAGGGAAATTCTTTAGATGTCATTATTATTCTAAGAGTAGCTGGTTATTTATATTCTGTGAAGGCTTCTGTGAAATATTTAACCCAAATCAGAAATATACTGCCTGCTGTGAATTATTCCAGAATTATTATTTTTTAAATGAAATTGATTTTTCTGCTTCCAGTCATGGTTTTAGTAGAACTGTGTCATTATTTCATTCTTTTTCATGGTTGACACAACATATTGAATGATCAGATAATACTGTGGCTGACTGTATATAAGCTCTGAAGATGGGACTGGTTTATAAAAGAAAAAGATAGAGCAAAGAGGCTGCTACCAATATTTTAAGTGTCTGCCCTTGCTCTTCCCAGCAAGTTCCAGAGGTTATCAGAGCTGCTTAGTGCTTCTCTTTCCAGTGCAGTCTATCCCCATTGTCTGCCTTCTATGTCACAGTAAATGTCTTTTTCCAGTTCCAACATACTGACATATGGAAGTACAAATAGACTAGTGCCCATCTTTAACTTTTTAAAAAGAACAATATGGATTAAATGGCTTTAAATTGCATTTGGGCTTCTTATCTAATGCCAATGTAGAGGCTACTTCTTGCTGAACCTTTTTTGCTCAATACTGTATATGGATTATATATTTGGAGTTGGTTGTCTTCATTCCCCCACTCGTCTTCCAGATTAGATTAAGGAAAAATGTTTTCTGAGAGGAGATCAAGAATTGATATTAAGAGGAAAGAGGATCAAATAAGTATTTTTTAGCTTGCAGGAAGTCTAGAATATGTTGTAACTGTTGGAAAATTACTGTGGATAATCTGAGATTTTTTGGGGGGACCCAGTATATTTTCTATATTCAGATTAGAACAAGCACCCACACCAGTCAGTTCAAATAGTTTGTTACCTATTAGTGGACATTAAAAACAGTAGTGACAAAGCAGGACAAAGACAGATAAAAGAGACGTTAACTATGGCCAACATATAAAAAGTGTTGTATACTGCGCATGTACGGAACGAACGACCCGACAGCTGATTGGCTGTCGGGATGTCGATTCCCATTGGCTGGCTCACCAGCCAATGGGAAGCGAGGAAATTTGAAGTCACGACAAATATAAAAGCCGCGGCTTCCCTGTAGCTTTGCCGCTTACTTGATTGACATCCAGCATCGTGAGTTTTACTCGCGGTTTAAAATAAACGGGACCCATCGCGGTCATCCAAACGGACCCGCTTTCTTGACTTCTACTTTACCAAATCGGACCGGGTTTTCGGCTATAACACTGGTGACGAGGGTGGGATACCTCTACAACCTCCACATCACCATAGCCATCAACAAAACCCAAGATGTCCACTGCAACGACTGCAGCCTCTGCAAGCCCAGCAGCGGCAGCCACAGGACCAGCAGCACAACCCGCTCAAAATCTACCAAGCGCTGGATCGAGCAGCTCTCTACAATGTAAGGAGTTCAATCCATGGACCGAATCATGGGACCTCTTTATGCAGTGATTCGAGTTCTACCTCGCGACAACAAAACAGATGAACATCCCAGACAATGAGAAAATGGAAATCTTCGTGAATACATGTGGGCCAGAGGTATTACGGATGGCGAACGCAGTCGCTTCCCCACAAATCTTGTGGGAGATCACTTGGCCTACTCTTAAACAGAAACTACAGGCGCATTATGCACCAAAACCATCCTCCTTGTCCAGGAGGATCCGATTCCACAGGCGAGTCCAGGCTGAAGGGGAGACCGTAGCAGAATTCCTAGCAGCTCTCAGGATCTTGGTGACCGACTGCAATTTCAGAGACCAACTCGACTGGCTAATCAGAGACAAGCTAATTATGGGGATCCGAGATGAAAAATTAAGTCGGTGCCTATCCACAAGACCCTCACTTCCACTGGCGGCAGCAATAGAGGAAGTGTTGGCAGTTGAAGCATCAGACCACCTGCCCAGAGGAAGACGACAAGAAGGGGTCTACCAGACAGAGATCTGGCCAGAGCCTGATGGGGACAACGAGCCTGAAGAATTCCAAGATGGCAACATCCACCAGGTGAGGGCCATGAGGGACCCCCAAGATGGCACCCACCACATGGCCCGGCCCATGAGGGACCCCAAGATGGCCACCAAGCCGCGCCAAAATCCATGTGCCGGATACCTGGGAAGCCATCCACGTTCCAGCTTCCCATTTCTACATAAGATTTGTGCATACTGTGCAAAGAAGGGACACATTTTCCGGGCTTGCCGAGCTGTACCACCACCCCAACAGGCAGCAACCCAACAGGCCTCAGCAAACCAACAACGAGCACCATGAGGCCAATCATATTACAAGGCATCAAATAACAGGTGGAACTCAACCACACAGAGTCACAAGCCGGGAGATTGCATGACTATCACCGAAGAAAT
This sequence comes from Myanophis thanlyinensis, assembly GCA_017656035.1. Classification (NCBI taxonomy): domain Eukaryota; kingdom Metazoa; phylum Chordata; class Lepidosauria; order Squamata; family Homalopsidae; genus Myanophis; species Myanophis thanlyinensis. Next base: position 10,142 of record JAEANM010010242.1, read on the forward strand.
CCACCAGACCTCGTGCGGAGAAGAAGTTTCCGAAGTTTTCAGCACCGAGGTGAGTGTAAACGGGAAAGAATGTAGCTGGCAAATCGACTCGGGATCCCCTGTGACCATCACCTCCTGGCAGGATATGTGCAACCTATTTCCCCACAGCCTGAAGGAAGACCTGATGCCCTTCACATCCACCCTATGTGACTGCCAAGGATGACCAATTCCCATCATGGTAACGATAACAGTCCGAGTGGATTACAAGCAAGTTTCGGCCAATTTACCATTAGTAATAACCGAGAACAAATTTGCAAGGCTGCTGGGCAGGAACTGGATCCGCCGTCTAAAAATTGGCCTAGGAGACGTCCAGCACATCATCACCTCCCCCATCCAGAAGGCCATCACCGAGGAATTCCAAGATGTCTTCAACTGTGAGTTAGGGAAATACCGGGGGACCCCTACCTCATTCAATTTGGACCATACCATACCCCCAATCAGACTGAAGCCCCGTAGAGTCCCATTAGCACTAAAACCCAAGGTGGATGAACAACTGGATAAACTTATAGCCCAGGGGGTTTTAGTGCCAGTTGACCACGCAAAATGGGAGACCCCCATAGTCACCCCAATTAAGCCAGATGGGTCTGTCCGCATCTGTGCTGATTATAAGTGTTCTTTAAATAAGGCACTACAATGGAACTCAGACCCGGTACCAGTAATCCAACATCTCCTTCATTCCCTGGGGCAAGGAAAGACCTTTGCAAAATTGGATCTGGCACAAGCGTATCAGCAACTGCCAGTAGATGAGGAGACGGCTGAAGCCCAAATTATTGTCACGCACAGGGGGGCATTCAAATGCACCAGATTACAATTTGGGGTGAGTACAGCACCAGGGATTTTCCAATCCCTAATGGAACATCTATTGCAGGACATCCCTGGGGTAACCCCCTACTTTGATGACGTCCTCGTGGCGGCCCAAGACCAGCAAGACCTAGTGAGGAAGCTAAAAGCTACACTTCAAAAATTCAGAGACGCAGGACTTAAACTAAATAAAGAAAAATGTTTAATTGGCGTCCTGGAAGTGGAATTTTTGGGTTTCAAAATAAACGCAACAGGTATCCACCCCACAGACAAAAAGACCGCCGCCATACATAACGCCTCCCCACCAACCAATAAGACAGAGCTACAAGCATTCCTGGGGCTCCTCAACTTTTATAGTATATTCTTACAACAAAAAGCCACTATAGCGGAACCATTGCACAGGCTATTGAGCAAGTCCACACCGTGGTCATGGGGGGAAACAGAAGATAGGGCTTTCCGAGCAGTTAAATCTCTAATAATCTCAGACTGCGTCCTAGTGCAATACAGCGAGGCTGACCCAGTCCAACTAACATGTGATGCATCCCCTTATGGAGTAGGCGCCGTACTAAGCCATACCCTCAAAAATGGACATACGGCCCCCATTGCCTTCTACTTCAGAACACTATTGGCAGCGGAAAGAAATTACAGCCAACTTGATAAAGAAGCGCTGGCTATGGTGGCTGGGGTCAAACGGTTCCACGATTACCTATACGGCCGCCAGTTCACCTTAGTCACTGACCATAAACCCTTACTGGGCATACTGGCAGGGGATAGACAAACACCCCAAGTCATTTCTCCCCGCATGACCCGCTGGATAGAATTCCTAGCCGCATATTCTTACAAGCTAGAACACCATCCAGGACTAAGGATAGCGCACGCCGATGCTCTCAGCCACTGTCCACTCCCGGAAAACCTCACCAACCCCACCCCAACTCTCCCGTTGCTCTTGGTGGAACACATTCCCGGGACACCGGTAACAGCTGCCCTAATAGCCCAACAGACAACAAGGGACCCAATCCTCAAATCAGTCCTACAATGGGTTCTAAAAGGGTGGCCAGCCAGAAAGTCCAGAAATGAATTTAAACCATACGAATTAAAACAAACAAAACTCTCCTCGCAACGGGGGTGCCTACTTTGGGGCCATAGAGTAATAATACCAGACAAACTCCGAACACAAATCCTCACTATGATCCACGAATGGCACATAGGCATGGTCCGGATGAAAACGCTGGCCAGGGCCTACGTTTGGTGGCCTAACATGGACAGAGACATTGAACTAAAAACAAAAACCTGCCTGCCTTGCCAGTTGACCCAAAGCTTTTCGTCATCGTGGATGCCCACTCCAAATGGACTGAAGTCCACCCCATGAAATCAACAACAACAGAAGCCACAATTGCCGCACTACAAAAGACCTTCACCACCCACGGAATCCCCAACGTCTCAGACAATGGTCCACAGTTCACATCAGAAAAGTTCACCGACTTCACAAACAGTTTGGGCATCCGCCACACCACGGCAGCACCCCACAGACCAATGGCGAATGGCCGGGCGGAATGGGCCATGCGATCAGTCAAGGAATCATTGGCCCGCATGAACTTGGGCAACTTGCAACATAAAATAAACATTTTTCTCCTTGCCCAACACTCCACCCCATCACCCACCTCCAACCGCAGCCCAGCAGAACTGTTAATGGGGCGAAAAATCAAAATTCCCCTCAACAGGGTGCACCCGGACGATCCCCCATTCCCCCCGGATCCCCCACCCGCATGGATAAGGACATTCCTGGAGGGGGAGGGGGTCTTGGCCAGAAACTACCCAGGCCCACCCAAATGGGTGCCAGGGAAAATAAGTAGGGCTACCGGGCTGAAGTCTTACGAAATAGAACTTCATGACGGGAGAGTTTGGCGAAGGCACATAGACCAACTAAGGGGGGGATACCAGGAGACAGAGTAAGAGACACCAGGGGTGGCCAAATAGACCAACAAGGGGAAAACGATACAAGGGATACCGGGGAAGGACACATGGACCTAGGCGGGGACGACTACACCGACCGAGCAACGGGCTACCTACCAGAGGCCTTCCCAGAGAACCTCCCAGCCGCAGAGGCCCAACAGCCGCAGTCGCAGCCGCCGCTGCCGCCGCCGCTTCCGAGGCCATGAACAGAGAGAGCCCCCGACACATCCTTCCAGGGTGGCAGCAGCGGTACAAATGAGCAGAGCCTGCACAGATCGAAGCAGGCTAGGCAACGCCCTGCATACTTACGGGACTACGCATGTGCCATTGACCTCTCCAGAAAGACTCAAACTAAGAGGGGAGGGGTGTTGTATACTGTGCATGTGCGGAACGAATGACCCGACAGCTGATTGGCTGTCGGGACGTCGATTCCCATTGGCTGGCTCACCAGCCAATGGGAAGCGAGGAAATTTGAAGTCGCGGCAAATATAAAAGCCGCGGCTTCCCTGTAGCTTTGCCGCTTACTTGATTGACATCTAGCATCGTGAGTTTTACTTAAAATAAATGGGACCCCTCGCGGTCATCCAAACGGACCCGCTTTCTTGACTTTTACTTTACCGAATCGGACCGGGTTTTTGGCTATAACAAAAAGGAAAGAGGTAGTAATAACAACAATTATACATTATCTATATTTCTATTTGTATCAAAAGGCAACTAACTTTTCAGAGCTGCTGGCAACATTACTGAAGGTAAATAGCTTGGGCAGTCACCAAAAAACAAACAAACAAACAAACAAACAGGCTTTTGGGTGTTCTAGTTGTAACTAGAGTAGAGATGGAAAGTAGCTACCAAGTGATCAATCCTATAGGAAACAAATTGGGAGGTGAGGATGATGTATCCAATTAAGAGTATGATCTATTCAGACGCAATGAAACATAGATGTTTCAGTTATAGTGTAAACACTTTGTCTTTACCTGTTGGTTTCTCCATAACCCCCTCCCCCCACACACACATTTTGGGGAATCCTGAAAAATGCCTCTTTTAAGAAGTGGATAATAGAGAATGCCAGATGCAAAACACTGTTGTGGGCTCTGGCTTTGCATACTGAACACTATTAATCATAATTTACTTGTGTTATCTAGTCTCTAGGGACAATGGTTTAGCTGTAAACAAAGAAATTACCAAATCCATGAGGTTCAAAATACTTGCTTGCTGAAAAGTGGGGAGAATTGTTTACAATAAACCAACAAATATTTAAAATGGCAAGTTTCTGCTTCCTACTTTAATGCATTGATACAAATGAGTGCAAGAACACTAAGACCTCTTAATCTACAGTCTTATCTAGATCGGCACTCTAAAGCAGGCCCTAATACTTTTTGCTCGTATTGTCTTTACATCAACCAAAAGAACAGCTCTGTCTGGGGAATGACATTTGCCACCATTAAAATTAAAGGGAAAGCCTACAGATACAAGATGTCCATTGGTATGTTGGTATTGCTAATTCAGTTACTTGCCTGATTGGTTCTTTGCTTGGATAACAGTAGAATTATTTTGCTTTAAGTAGACAATTGCTTTTCAGAAAAGAGGGCTGAAAAATTATTCTCACTATCCCCCACTTGCATCCAACATCTGTTCTGCACACCAGACATTGTTGTCAGTTGGTGATACTTTTTTGGCCCACTGTATAAAATGGTAAGAGTTGGTAAGAGTTGTATTTGTTGGGCAGGCTTTTTTCAGCTTGTCTAACCATTGGTTCATAAATTGTAGATATGTTTGGCCTATATGTCTTCAACTCTATGCACTATATAACATAACAATATCCTTGTATACCTTCTCCAAGCTTAAAGGCAGTGATTCTTTTGTAAAAGATCAAGTGCCCTTTTGTGTATGTAAAATGAATTCCTAGATTGAATAGAACAAAACACAGAACTACAATGACAGGAGACTGAAGAATGTGAAATATTTCCCAACTAAAGGCATATTGCCCTCTGGGATTAAGAAATGAGAAGTTGCAACTACAAAGATAAAAGGAGAGAGAAGGAATATCAGCAATGGATTTAGAATATCTATGATCCTGTTTCCCATCAATTATTCAGAAAAAAAGATCTGCATTAAAATTAATCATATAATTCTAATAGCTTCTTGACATCAATAATAAAACTACTGCAATGAATGAAAACAGATGAAGAGAATAGGATAAGAAATCACCCCTAACACATAAAGGAACATTTTTCACAATAATGCTAATTATGGATTTGCAGCTGACATTATTTCAGAGTGACCTAGAATGCTTTCTATTTTTAACCAAATTCTGATTTATAATCAAGGGAAGTTTTTCTTTTAAGTATCTGGTGGAATATAAAATCAAAAGGATCCAAATCAGCTAACCTCCTATTCAATCTACTTCAAGTGCTAAATTGTTCCACTTTGGATAAGAAAGCTTCCATTCAAATGCTGAAATTTACAACAAATTTTGCTCTAATTCTTTCTGCCATAAAGCTGAGCTCTGTATTCAGATTCCCTTTCTATTCTATGATGCCTAGGTTTCTTGCTCTGGGGTAGATTTGTTTTGTTTTGTTTTTTTACTTTATTTTACTAGCATTTTCTTAATGGAAGATAGTGTCCCGTCTGCCAATTTAGAGTATTGCAGAATACAAAAGTTTTCTGTCTGGGGGACACTATCACAAGAAACATTCATCCATTTCTTGGCAAGAGAAGAGTGATTTGCAGGCAAATTGAGTCTTCTGTCCTTCTATCGGCTTTTGATCCACTGGAAAAAGGTTATTAGTTGGAACAAGAAGGGTTTTCCCCTTTTCCTTTTCCAGATAGCTACTTATAAGAAAGCTACTATCAGAATTCATGCTGGAGATCGTCAGTGTTCTGTACCCATATATGGTATGCTTGGAGACAAGCAGTTTGTCAATTATAATAAAGAGAGCAGGAGAATCCTGCTCTCTGATTGG